>CABFVX010001137.1:0-10393 GCA_902151425.1 Timema shepardi | reverse complement strand
GGGGGGGGGGGGGGGGGGAGGAGCCCGCCAAACTAGCCGAACGTTGCCTGGACGTAATAGTGGAGTTGCTAAGCATAAAATTATTTTACCGTTTAGTACTAAAAGAAAATATGACATCTTGTTATAATTTTTTTGTGGTGGATAAATAGAAAATAATGCCACACTTAAAAAAATATTTTACATCGGTAATCTTGGAAAAGGGCACCTTAAAATGGTTTCTTTCAATTATCTCGTAAATAGTTTATTATATCGGTGTGTTTGTCATAATAACAAAACAGGAGATCAAGGTCTACAAAACGCGTTCTTATAGTGTTCTTTGTAATCCTATTTTCACACAATCTTGCAGTAAAATGTTTGTAGTACGTTCACTTTTTATAAGTTTCACTTCATATTATTTTACTATCACGCCAAGGCTGCGTGAAATCTGGAAATTTGGAGTTACTAGGTTTAGGTCCCACCCTCCCCCCTATCATCCACCAGGTGCCAAAAAATGAATCCCGCTCTGACGCAAAACTTACCTTGGGCCGCTCCTGCCTGTGGTGGTTTATTACTATGGTTTTACAATGCCCGCTCCATGCAGATGCAGTTGCATTTAGTCTGAATTACCCTCCAAGCTCTTACCCTTTATTAATAAGAGTTTAATAAACAGTATGTTGAATGTACTACTAAAAAAAGTCAATATTTGCGTTTTGTTGACAACAGTTTGCGTTGAGCTGTATTTAGTCCGGTTTTGCTTGACGGCAAGGCCTGTTTTCAGAACGAACACCTCGGATGCATATCGATCATGAATATGGTGAATATGGATTGCCCTCGACCCCAAATGAGAGGATGTAAACCCGAAAGCTATACACGGACTACGTGATTTGACTGACAATGGCTGGTGAAAAGCCACAGTCAGGTGGATTATAAAGGAGAGTAGCGTGTTTGCCGAACCCAAGTCAAGAACAAGTTTGAAAATAAAAAAAATAATACAACAAATAAAGACTATGCAAATAATATTATTTAGTTAGTTTAAAAGTTTTAACTCCATTGTCTCAGAATATACAAAACCATAATCTTACTGGTTGTTCTTTGTTGGTGTAAAACGGGGTATCTTACCTTAAATGATGAAAAAAATCCTAGTGTGTTCTAAAAAAAAAGGTGATAAGGAAGATATTTGATCCAAAAACGGATAAGGATACTGGGGAATGGAGGAAATTCATCATGATGAGTTACATACCCTATACTCATCACAATACATAGTAAAGTTAATCAAGTCTCGTAGAATACAGTGGGAAGGACATGCAGTGCCAATGGGAGAAACTAGATCTGTGTTCAGAGATTTGATTGGCAATGGGAAAAGACCATTGGGAAGACCTAGACGCAGTTTGGCTATGTAATAGTGTAGTAAGTTGGTTAGGATAGATTATGTACGGAGTAATTGTTTTTTTAGCTATATGCACAGTTTCTTGCCTACTCCGTAGAGGAATGGCGTGATTAAGTAAGCTTATATAATTGTGTATGTATACCTTCGGTGGAATGATGATAAGTGTATAGTCCATTTTTATAGGAAGGGTCCTTTGGACAAAAAAACAGAAAACATCAGGACCTGGATTCATTAACGAGTGCAATTCTGCTATGGTGCAAGTCTATAAATGGCGCTACTTTTCACCAAAGATACGCCTTATCATTTGCTACATTTACGTATTCACTAAACAAGGCACCCGCCTCGGTGGCGTAGTTGGCTAACGCGCTAGACACATTTAGCTCGACTGCTGAAGACGGGGAGATCGAGGTTCAAATCTCGGTCGGGTGAACTGTGGGTGGTTTTTCCTAAATGGTTTTACAATCTCCCTCCACACAAATTCGGGTTCACTTCCTCTAATTCCACCTTCCTAATTCCTAATCCATTAGAGTAATTAGTACCTAAAGCGTATAACCCGAACGGGTAGTAAGATGCGGTGCTAAATAATAATAATAATAATAATAATAATAAAACTAAACAAGGCTCAAACTGGTGGCAAGATTATGGTGACGTCACCATAAACATCATCAATTGCACTCTTTTCGACCAATCCTTGTGAAGGATTTATTTTCAAAGTCAAGGCTACTTTATTTTAAATCTCTAATTAAAATGAAAGCAAATACAAAGATTTCTAAACATTTTGCTTATAGAAAATTAGAAGTGGCCTCTTTCTGGATGCTTTATAAAAACAATATTAGTACATTATTTCGTATTTATTTATATTATTAGCTTAAAGCTTTAGCTCCATTAATAAAACATTTATAGACATTATAAAACTTATTTTAAAGCTTTACTAACCACCATATTTAGTAACGAGATGTCTTTGGACTTGGACGAATACAAACCTCTTTGGGTCTAGACAAAGATTACACAGTTCATGGCTTTGTTTTGTAATAATGCAAGAAATACCATTGCGTTGTTTGAATGTAAACATTCAACAGTAAAAAGTAAATGCTTTTTTACCAATTTTTAAATTGAAATAAATTTTGTGCTGGACAGACGTATGTTATTTTAATTTATTTTTTATTAATTGGTGTACAATTTGGTAACTAATATCTAATTGTATTTTATGCCAATACGATAATATGCCGCCCTTTAACTTTATTGAAGTGACAATCATGATTTAATAGTTGCGGCTACTTTTGAGTGGTGGCAAATAAAAGGCGTAACTTTGTTATCAAATTGCGCCTGCTTCTTTTAGTGAATAGGGATTTGGATACATCTTTCAAACTTGCGCTGGCGCAACTATTTACTCCGATTAGTGAATCCAGGCCCAGAATTTATACTTGTTACTTGTTAATGGTGTTAAATTATTTTATTGATAATATCTATCGACAACGACAACTATTTCTAACAAATCTTAATCTATGAATACGTGAAAACAGAGTAAGTTTATTGTCTAGTTTCTTGTCTAGTTCCCTATGTAAATTGAACTGTAGTTAGAGAAAGTGCACCCACATTATATTAGAAAGAGTATAGAGCGCTTCCCAGAGTACCTGGATAAGATTTGATCCTCAACCTTGCCACTGAGTAAAATCTAATCTATTGGGAGCCTTAGGTCTTAGAGACCAATGATGTGGGTTTGGCACAGTCGCCTTAACTTGGATAAGTCTTGGATTCAAACCAACAAAGTTTATGTCATAGCGTTGCCCCACTTACGGTACGTTAATAATTCCAATGTTGATATTTATTTTTAACATAAGCTTTTACGAGCCATAACCTTTTATTCGAACGAGAAGAAAAAAAAACTTTTATTGTCGTTTTATAGTTGGATCATAATAGGAAGAATCATAACAAGACATAAAATATTAGTGTAGACTGTAAATAATTCAAATTTGAAAAAATCCACTACATTTATATTGCATCTGACAAAATTTGCATAATCTGTCGTTGTTAGAGAATATTGCTAAGCGTTGATTTAAATCGAATTTATAAAGAAAGAACGTTTTAGAAAATGTTAACTTTTTTATGGTATCAACACTTGTAAAATTTTACTATATGTTTAGTTGGATTAAATATTCAAGTTATATGTTGATCGAACGGGTAGTAAGACGCGGTGCTAATAATAATAAATATATGTTGATAGGGTGACCTGGCGGTCTAGGGGTATGGTGTCAGACTTCTGTCCTGGGGGTCCGGGGCTCAATCCTCGGCTTTGACACAGATTTATCTGATTACCAAACCCTTCCTTCACCTCTGACAAGACGTGTATTAATCACAACTTGTGAATGTGTAAGTTAAAAGTACGGTACAGCTCCATATAAATATCATAGTCTTTAAATTTGAAAATGACATTTGGACATGGGAACTAAGCCCACGACATTTGGCCTAGTATGCCAATGCTCTTACCACTGAGCTTCACAGGAGTCGTTTTATGCCAAGGGCCATTCGCATAAACACGTCTATCACAGACTTTGCCTTAAAATATGAGTGAAGAATAATAACTCTGGGCAGGTATGACTCCTGCATAGCTCAGTAGTTAAGAGCATTGGCATAGGACTACTAAGGCAAAGGTCCTCGGTTAGATTATCATGTCCAGGTGCCAAATTTAAATTTAAAGATTATTATTATTATTATTTCATAGGTACATTATTGATAATATTTATCAAAAGTGATAGCAGACTTGACGTATGAATAAGTGAAATTAAAGTTAGTAAATTTTCTAGCTGTCAGATAAAAGGCTCTTACTATAAAACATTTAAGGTAACAAATATAAAATAAAGAAGTGAAGAGGTAAAATTAAGGTGCGTCATACATTTACTATAGTGATTAAGGGAAAATCACAAATTGGAATGCGCAAGGTCAAAATTGAACCTCAACTACTTGAGTCCATATTTAGACTTTCAAACAACATCAGTAAACCGGCCAGTTACAAAACAAAAAAATGATACCTGTGAGGATATTTCTGTCGGTGGTGCACCCAATTAGTGGGGAGCTCCCTTCTCCAAGATAAACATGATTTTAAAATAAACTTTAGTTTAAAATATTAAATTCAACTATAATATTGAGTAATGAATATGCAACCTAGGAATATGATTACGACTTGATATTAAAAAGATTCACCGTTATACACATTCAAAGTGCCTCAACAATTTGTAATAAGAAAAAGAAAAGTTCAGATTCATTTTTATGGTCTCGCCCCTTTTCCCAAAGTATACTTCTGAATGCGCCAATGATTTCAAATGGATTTGCTCTCAATTTTGAGAAGTATTCTTGACAACAAGAGTTGAAAAACATTATACATCCCAACTCAGTAGCGCTTCAGGTGACTGTGTCATACATATACACATACATATATACATATATACATATATACATATATACATACATACATACATACATACATACATACATACATACATACATACATATATATATACATATATACATATACATATATACATATACATATACATATATACATATATATATACATATATACATATATATATACATATATACATATATACATATATACATACATACATACATACATACATATACATATATATACATATATACATATATACATATATACATATATACATATATACATATATACATATATACATACATACATACATACATACATATATACATATATACATATATACATACATACATACATACATACATACATACATACATACATACATACATACATACATACATACATATCCAACTGTTAAAAAGTACACAAACATCTGCGCTTAACAGTCCACGAAAGAATAAAGTTTTCCACAAACACAGTTTATCCAATTTTAAAAAATATAATGTTACTGTCCTGGGTTTATAAAGTTTCTTGAAAACGATTTGAATGTGCAACTTCAGAAAGAGACGGGGTAGTCCACGAATAAAAAGCACAAGTTTTAGCATTTTAATACAGAGTGGAGGTATAATATATGGTTTCGTTGAGCTCAGGCAGACTGTAGTGGTGTAGGAATCAGGTAAAAGGGGGGATGGGGAGTGGGATGGCTTGGGGACTATCAGCCCTCCCCTAAAAGTTTAGATGGGCGTCTGAAACACGTTTTTTTTACTGTGCCTTCTTGGGTAAACCCACAGATTATTTAGTTTATATCAAAGCAGTTTTACAGATCAAATTGCTCTACATATATTTTAAGGACGCCACTTTCAGCTGCCTTCCCTAATCCAGAGTTTTTCCAACTCTGCTCCGTGGAGCCCTTGGTCCCCTTCAAAGCTATCTCAGGCTCCATGAGTAAATTTAAAATCATTATTTTTTGTTTTTCACATTATAAAATACCATTGGTAAATAGGATTACCAATTTTTTCAATTGATAATAAAGGAAAGTTGCCAAAGGCACAGCCAGATAATGTGATATTTTACGTTTGTTCAAAATAATTAGTGACGAGCCCCGTGGTATAGTGGTAGGTGTACCTGGCTAAGAACCTAAGGGTCCCTAAGTACGATTCCCAGCTGACACTTTGGTCATTTTTCCCGAAAGGGGAATTACTCCAACGGTCACCAGGGTTTGTTAGGCTTGAGTTCGGTTTAAGAGTTTCCACTGGTTCCACGTCCTCATGTTCACTATCACCTTCATTTCATCTTATTGGGACATTAAAATAGTCTCAACGGAAAGGGTTTACAATGTGTATACATATGCGCGTCCCTGGGTAACTATATTTTAGTATTGACTAATTTTACAACCAACTGGCTTACGCATGATGTAGCCCAGACACGCCAATATGTACTAATACTATCATAATACTCGTTTAAAAATCAATGGATTCATTTCTTGTATTGTAATGTGTACCATTGGCATATGTTGGACAACGAGTAAGAATGGGAATAATTTTTAGTGATTCTCAAAATCAGGTAGGTGAATTTCTATTAAAGACTCTATAGTAGATCAAATATGTACTCCAATGAAAGTTTGAAACTGGTCCTCAATTGAAGATTTCATTATAAACACTCTTTTTATGCAAATACTTTATTGGTTTTTTTTTAGGCCCCAATGTGAATTTTCAGTCACGAACTATTCCTCCATACTGTTTGGTTAGGGGCAATCAGCCAAAAACTTTCAACTTCCCAGGTCTTCTGAATTTCAAGTATTTTTTTACTTTTTTTTAAGTCTTCTTAATTTGGGGACACAATGCGAATTTTTGGTCACCATGAAATCCTGCACACTTCTTAAGGCTTGGGGTACTTGCCTGCAAAAGTTAAGCTTCCTAGGTCTTATGGGCTTTTTTTGATTATAAGAACAAACCAGCTTAAAAATCGTGAAAGAGAAAAGTAAATTTAGTTAGAGTTAAAAGTACTAACTCTCAAATTAATGATGGCAGTTTAGTTAGTTTGCATTTTTAATTAATAATTATCAACCTATTTTGATTTGGTTTGCCCGTGATGGTAAGATCAGGGTTCGAATCCTAGTTAAATGTAATGAGGGTGTATTGTTCCCAAATTTATTTTACACTGCCTTTCCAAAAAATTCTTATACATTTCCTTTTTATACCTTTCTCAACCCCATTTTATCATTGCAAATATGCGGATACGCCAGATGTGAATTACACACAAAAACGTGTTAATTGTGGTATCCTTCAAGTGCTTCATACGTTTGTGCTAATTGGGATGTTCAAGTGAGTAAAGGGTGGTATTTTAACAGTTTTTATATCAAAACGTTTTTTTGTCAAAGGAAATAAAATATTCCTTTAATAATAAGCATAGAGTTTAACATTCTTCAAGGGGTGACAAAAGTTCTTGAATATCTATCAAGGGTATTCTGGAATTTAATGACAGTTTTTTTTCCCACATTTAAGTTTATCATTTAATGGCACTATGTTCATGAAATATATTCAAGAACTATTGATACCACCATGTGAATAAAATTATACTCTATTTTTCTAATGGATCAATGTTTAATTTAATTTGGCCAACAAAACTTTTGATGTAAAAACTGTATAAATAATGAATGCTCTCTACTCGCCTTCCCTTGATTCTAATCGTAAAAATTCCAGATCTAAAACTTGTTTTTTTTTTCTAAAATAGTATGTTAACCCCAAGGCTAGTACAAAGCCAAGCAATAGCGATGATCAAAGTTATTTAGAGGAATTTTACCTGCATTAGTGCAGAGAACAGATAGAGAAAACACTGTGGATTATCATGTGTGAGAAACCTAGTACAGCAAGCCAGTTTTAAAATTTAGACCTCCCTCATCAACGGCAAACAAACGGAATACATGTATGATGTCTTTGTCCACTTAGCCACAGCTGAAGTTCACCATGTATTATTACATTTAATCAGTGTCATGTAGTTTTATCAGGCTAAGAATAGCTTGTCGAAAAATTACCTTTGATATACTCTCCCATATTCACTCTCCGTTTTACCAATCACATACTCTTTTCTACATAACTCACATGTGAATGCATTTCCATTGATACCCGAATAATGAATGTTCTACTAAGTGTTTGGAACCATTACAAGTACAGAATTAACTAACACTGCTTACCCTGCTAGCACCCCACATCATACTAATGAATTTAATTCAAAGTTGAATTTTATAAAACTGCCATTATGTTTGGAGGTTTTTATTAATTTTGATGAAAATTATGATACTTAAATTGATTAATAAGTACTGTTATCACCAACAGTTTATTAACTTAACCACCAAACCTAAGAAATACGCATTACTATAGGCGTAAAGATATATACTATATATGAAAATGTATTTATTTATAATATAATATGTACAAAATGTTGTCGTACAAGCACACATAACTTATTCAAGACAAAACTTGCAAAACATTGTTTTTAATTTAGGAGGAAAACGTGAAAGTAATGTTTAATGAAAATGATAAACATTACAGCAGAAACAAAAATTATGTATTATATAAGGAGACGCATGACATTCTTTGTGGTATTTTGTAGATCAGAGGGGGCAACATATTTTTAAATGTAGCCACAGGTGTGACAAATGAGAAATGAAATTCGCCACACCATATAAATCTTGAGAAATTTGTTTGCTCAACCAAACATTTCAAACAACAACACACTGTGTGAACCAATTTTTTGAAAACATGTTCTATACACTTTGAATACTCGGCTACAGCTACCACAAAAGGAAATTATGAAAATTGTTCGAATTGAAAATGTAAGACAATTTATTGCAAAATTTGGCTATCCTTTTTTCTAACAAGTTTCAGAAACTTTAGCTGGATATCTGAACTCAATGAACTTGCGGAATGCTTTCAATTATAGCCCATACATGTAGTCAGAAAAAGTTTATTACACTATGATGGCTGTAAAACTTAAATTTGTCACACTTCTACGGCCAATTCGCCACTTGTGGAAATTGGTGACGTAGTAGCCCACACAAGTTGTAGTTAAAGTGTAAAAGGATTCACTTAATACCTCGCCATACATATATTTTTAAGCTATAACAAGAAAATGATATAAATAATAGTTATAACAATATATTTAAAAAGTTTAAAATAGTGCGAATGTTTAATAAACCATAGGTAAAAAATAGCCTTATTGCCTGCTAACAAATCTGAGGTAAATTTTAATAAAAAAAAGCCATTACCTAGATAATTACTACTAAACAAGATGTAATTTTTAATCATTAAATATAATAATAATTATCAGTGGAATACTTTGTTATTGTATGGTAAAAAAATCAACCAACTTAATGTAAGGACATATAGGGTATTATTTCAAATATTGTGCTTCTAAATTAATTGACTGAGGAATAAATTTTATATTATACTTCAAAGTACTAATAAATACGTGTGGTTTTTAGACCTATATTTATTAATTTATATAATGATAATAGCAACATATTTTTCAAATAAAGCATTCTGACGTTCATCCTTCAAAACAAATAAACAAACTCACCAACGTACAATGTTAAGAACAATAGCCCCAAGAAATGAACAACACTATGACAAATTAAATTTTAAATGCTAATACAATTATTTTTAATGACAAAATAGTTTCAAAGGTAGCTTTAGTAAGAACTTGGTAGAAGGAACTTCTATTAAACAAAGACATATTTTTTTCAGTTGATATTGATAATATTTTAGTTTATTATTTATTAGTATTAAAAAAATAGACATCATATGACGTATGGTTCTAGTAGAAGAAATACTGTTCTAGCGACCTTGTTCTTACTACAAGTGCTATTTTTATCTAGTTCATAGTAAATAAAATATTAATTTTAAATAGTCACAATCAATAATCATATTCATTCAACGTCATCAACATCATTCAACCATTTAAAATTAAATTTATTTTAAACACATATATTGGTAGTCAAATTACAAATTTGTCTATTCAGTTAATATTATACAATAATAGAGCTAGATTTTAAATTCAAAATTGATATATTTGAGGATTGAACCAATTTTTTCTTTGTAGTTTTGCATACTCAATACATTAGAAATTCATTATATAATTACATGGAGACATTTAATTTATTGTTGATATAATAAATCAAAATTCCAATCAATTAGTATTCAAATCAGTGCTTAAAATGTTTGGACAAAATAATTAAATGCGATTTCCCTAATAGGAACAGGAATAATCAGTTTTAGTAATGAATACCAAATTAAACATTCTCATAACAAGTCAGTTTTAAAACCGATATATGCACGAGTAATAAAACAAAAACAAAATAAATGTAGGTCAAAAGGGTAATTAAAATCTAAAAGTTGGCTCTCTCGGTTGGGGTTGAAAAAAAAAAGGAGGAAGTCTTAACTTTGCCATTAAAACCTTAATACTATTAATGGCATTCTTGCATCACTAACTACTATCTGTCCAAGCTATCCGTATTTATTATTATTATTATTTTTAGCACCGCGTCTTACTAACCGTTCGGGTTATACGCACTTACGCTAATGTGTAATGGTAGGGTGATAGTGAGATGAAATGGAGGA
>CABFVX010001136.1:109871-179524 GCA_902151425.1 Timema shepardi | reverse complement strand
GGTATTTAACGTGCACTTTATGAATCGACTGATTATATCAGCACACGACTTATTAACTAACTTGAATCTAGAACAGACACAACACCCAGCACCTCGTCTATTCCTCGCTGTAAAAGGGGAAACCCACATTTCACCAATGAAACATATTCCGGCCACGCTTGTGAATCGAAACCGTGACACTTAATTCAGTAGAGAGACACGCTACCGACTGAGCTAAGGTGTCGCTGATATAGTTTAGTTGAATAATATAATACTCTGTAAGGTACCTATCAAGCTTACCACCCGCTTCAGCGGCTGAAAGGTCTAACTCTAAGGCATCAATCTTGTGTTAGATTAGCCTGCTGATGACGAAGAGATTGGGGTTAGAATCCTAGTCGGGTCTATTGAGGGTGGTTTTTTTCTTGAATGACTTCCCACTCTCCTTCCAGGAAAATGAGGGTAGACTACCTCTAACATGCTTCCTTCCACATCCCTTCTCCTTGGTCCGTATATTTTCGCACGTAAGGGTTAAGAAATTGATCATTATTATTATTAGCACCGCGTCTTACTACCCCTTCGGGTTATACGCACTTAGGCTAATGTGTAATGGTAGGGTGATTGTGAGATGAAATGGAGGACCTACAGTTTAACGTGGAATCCGTACGGTGGAGGCCTGGCATTCCCCACATTCACAAGATGTCTTGTCAGAGGTGAAGGAAGGGTTTAGTAATCAGATAAATCTATGCCGCGACCGAGGATTGAACCCCGGCCGCCAGCACAGAAGTCTGACACCTTACCCCTAGACTGCCAGGTCACAATACAAATTTTACATAGATATGTCCATTCATATTATGCATTTAACTTTGACGACAAAATTAGGTCAAGAGATTATATACCGGTCAGGTAAGTTTCTAAACCCTTATGCGTGAATATGTACGAGCTGAATGAATGAATCCTAGCTAATTAAAAACTTATGTATGATATACTGTCTAGTATATTTTTTAGCTTATATTGATAGACTGACAAAAGTTAATAAAGGGAAGAGAGTTAGAAACAGCTTCAATTGTATTATGAGGTGTGCAACTTAGATAAAAACACCTCAAATAAATATATTATACAATAATTAATTTAAGAAAATAATGGTATGTTCTAAACAAAAATAATTTTACTTATTAATTCCCTACAAAATTTCTGCTTTTAAGGTTTAAGATATAACAAAATAAACTATGAGAACACTTTGATACAGGTTTTGTTCCTTTGAATTCAATGAATTTCCCCCCTCTTCATGCAGACCCGTACTTAAAGGGCTCAAAGACTCCTAGGCAGTTAACAGAGTCAGGCCCCCTATTTTGAAACATCAAAAAAATCTTTACTTGTATTGTTTTATTTAACATTCTTTGACGTTCAATTATTATTATTAACACCGCGTCTTACTACCCGTTCGGATTATACGCGTTTACGATTTACAATGCAACGCGACGAACTTTCTTTTATGCAAAGAAATGGATGACCTTACTACAGTCCACAGACTGCAGAATTTCTTATTATATGTACAGCACAAAGAACGAATTAAGCCTATTCTATTTTCTTGTCGGTCTCAAATAACTTATCACTCACTTAAGTGCCGAAAACGACCGTTTTTCTGAGCAGTTTAAATCTGGTGTACACAGCAGCATCTGGAGGGCTATTCCCCGTTTGGATACATGTCTAAAAGGCCTTTTTCCGGGATGAACTTTTAAAGTTTCAGTGATGAAAAGTTTGTTCTCCCCGTAGCATCAGTCGAAGAAGAGCTCGCAGGTCAAGACACTCGCTCTCCAAAGCTCCGTCCAAATCCCCATGATAGAAGGCTTCCATATTCTGCCACGGATATCTTGTTGTTACAACCTATGTATGTATTCTGTAAGAAAGTCAAACTTTTTACTTAACTTCCCGTAAGCAGAGCAACGCCTCAGTAGTTCTGCAACCAACCTTTCAGTAATGACGTTGAAGATGGTAACTCCGAATCTCATCTCCCTTTACTTTATTGATCTGAACTTTTTGCTTACATTTCCTGTTTGTGTC
Source organism: Timema shepardi (assembly GCA_902151425.1). Taxonomy (NCBI): domain Eukaryota; kingdom Metazoa; phylum Arthropoda; class Insecta; order Phasmatodea; family Timematidae; genus Timema; species Timema shepardi. The sequence continues at coordinate 177,484 of CABFVX010001136.1, read as the reverse complement.
GTATGCATAAGTATCTTCACCACATGTTTCCACAGCTTTCATCTCATAATGATCAAAGGTATCCTTATCTCTTCTAGGTATCCTATCAAGTACTTATATAGTTCAGCGATCCTACCCAGTTCAATGTTCTGAGATTGCATAGATTTGCGCACGCGCTCTTTCCAGGATGCCTTTCCACAGCAGGGTCAGGAAGCACGTTACCAGAGTTGAGTGAATTAAGGAGCCCTGAAGCCCAAGAACGAATAGCTGGTTTTTCATGTGTGCCCCTGGCGTTTATCTGGAGAATTGCCACGATCTCCTCCAAGGAGTAACTGAGACTTCAGCAGGCGTTGTATCGAGCAGATCATCTTGTCTGAAAAAGGTTCTTCACAATTGTTGAATTTGGCTTCAGTTGCGATAGCAAAACTTCCCATCTGTTTGTCGAGGCCAAGAAAAATTTATTCAAATCCAGCAAAGTTCCAAAAAAGACAAATATCGCGGTTTCACAGTGATCAGCATCATATGATCCGACAAGATTATTCCTGCTAAAAGACCGGAATATACACTCGGCATGTTGCTCGCATTGTTATACGACTGTCCGCGACAATTGGCGATATCCAAGTTGTGATTTTTTAAGGTCTCAAGAATGACGTCAGTCAGGTCTTCTGCTTTATGGCCACAATTTGATATTATATTTAGAAACAGTTCGATAGGAGATCCCTCTGAAGATACATATCCTACATTGAACGAAAGTGTATCTACGTGGGAAATGTCTAGAGTCAAGTAGACACAGATGGATAAATACTTCGCGTGCTTTATCTCAGTCACGATAGTGCTTATTACTTTTTTTTGCCGTGGCAGTGATAGTTTCTTTGCATATTCTGGACGAGAAATATGTTGTTTCGCAACCTTTGTTCCCGTGGCGTTTTATGTACGTGCCCAAAAAGGATCGAATTCGGCCAAAAGTTCTAGGGTCATGACATAGTTTCCACTGTTTATTTAACCAAGCAAGTTTCTCCTGTGAAACTCTAAACGGCAATCCTCACACATACAGTGACCACGATGCACTTCAGAACTTTCTGCCAGTATTTTATTTCGTCTTCCATTTGAAGAACAAGACTCGTGTCAACTCTACCACCAGCATTATTCTTCACCAACAGTGTCACGCATGATGACCTGTGATCGTCTAAATGTTCATGTTCCTTCATTCTTTGACCTGCGTTTTTCCAGTCGTTGTATCTTTCATTAGCTAGCGACCCCAATTTTTCAAAAATATTACAAGGGGGCAGAATACAGTATCCTTACTCTTTGAATATACTAGCTGAAGCCGAGTTCGTGTTTCACCACTAGGCAATGTTCGGCTAAAGAGTGAGAGGTATAAATACCGAGTTGTAACTGCATAGTGGCACTTTAAGGAAAATAAATGGACATTTAAATTTTGTATCCCACCGTGTTGGACGTGGTATTCGTGGGTAGCATCGTCTAGTATCCACTCGGCAGAATCGTCACTAACAGATGGAATTGGAAAACCTGCATCCACATGCGACTCAGAATATTCAGTCTTCTGCAATGGCCGCTGCAGGGTCTTCGGAGGTTAGGTTTTGAGGGAGCTCGTCACAGTAATACACGCTTGCTGGTTGATTGTCGTCACTCCAATTGTCAGACGCTGATGTACTATTACCGGAAGCGACGAAAAACAAGTCCAACTTAAGAGTTGTTAGAAGATTTTTTCCTTATCTAATTTCACCTTATTCTTCTTTCTTTTCTGCGCCCCGCTAAATTTTGTTGTTGACGTAGACTCAAACATATTCTACTTTTCCACCGGAAAATAAAATACGTTCAATTAATTTTTTTAAAGGTTTAGTTATTTGTAGAATATTGTTGAGATTGTTATCACACTTTGAAGATAAAAACAACCGCCCTCGGCGCCAGGGTTCCCCTATGGCTGCGGCCCTAGGCAGCTGTATAGGTTGCCTAGGCCAAAGTTCAGGCCTGACTCCATGGTGTTAGTAGATAAATTTGTATGAGAGCTCCCCTCTTATATCCATAGATAGCAGTTATCTGGTAATATCTCTTGGTATCTCGTATATTAATTATATTTATTAAAAAGCCAGGTTAATTTAATAAAACAAGTTTTACACAATATTATATACTTTGGGAAGTTAAGTACTAATGGCAGTTAAAATTATATTGTAAATTATTGTATAGTATATAAAAGAAAAAGCACTCTTTAGTTATTCTTAAAGAAAAAATTAAATTTAAAATATGAATTATGAATTATTTATGCGTGAGTTATAAAACATTTATTTTAAAGAACTTTAAGGAACAAACAATAATATCAGATTTGTGAAATAGATTTTACATAATTGATTATAAATATTTCGTAATCTAATAGAATGAAACGTACAAGATATGAATCCGTTGTGAATTATATAATTAATTCGTGCTTTCACGTGTCCACGTAGAACATGCACCAATTGTCCCTATTTTTGAAGTTTAAGATTGATTACGTTAAGGTGTCCGTGTGTCCGGTGACATCTACAAGGAATGCCAAACCATACAACCACCAATTATATTTCATTTGATATATAAATTCCAAATGCTCCTTAAATTGGCGGTGATTAAGTAAACATAACTTAATAAAGTTTATGCTAGCGATTACCACTTCCATAACTCTCTTGAATTTAATCGATCTTCAACACCGATTTTGTTGGTGGATAATGTAAAGAAAAATTGTTAAATTTTCCACACGATTATTTAATTCTAGCAATCTTCCTTTGACTATTCCAATAAAGCCGTTCCGTGCACCAACCATTGCAGGGATGCATAAGTGAAAATACCAGTTAGTTGACTCCATTTTAGCCAAAATCTAGATTTAACGAAGCTAGCGTGCTGCGTTCTTTGTTGAACATTGGCTGCTAGTTATCCAATTTATTCTTTAACTTTGTATTTGGTCTTTTTGCAGAACTGTCTTTTCAGGATGTATTCTTTAAGTACAGAACTAGTGCCACTGTAAAAATAAACATATGGGACTACATTTATGCACGATAATAAATCATCCTTCGTCCACTTGTCTTGAAATTGACGACCCTTTGCACACACTTTCCTCTTTTTTGACATAACACCAGACATTCTCACAATATCAAAAGCTATATTCACAGTTAAAATGTTCGTGCACGTCGCACGAAATAACTTCAAACAATAACAGCTGAATGAAATGGGAATAGTAGCGAAATTTATAAAATGCACTATTCCAAAATGATATATGCAATCATTTAATATTTTAAAAATGTTTTGTATTAGGGACATCTATTAACTCTTTATCTCCATTAGTGCTTAATCAGAAATGATCCACATGCAATAGTGTTCAGTTAACAATTTCGAGCAGACTTTATCCTAGAGTTGATTGGCATGGTATGTGCGCTCTTAAGTAGTACAAGGGTCGGACTAGAATAGGTCACAGGTCACATCCGGCCCACGGGCTGGGGGTTGCCCATGTATGTATATTGTAAATAAACACTGTAAAGATAAAATATAAATATTGAGTAATGAATCGTATAGGCATCAATTTTGCCAAAATAATGAAAGAAAAGATGGATTTTGTATACTAGTTTTTGAAGTGTTTTTTTTCCAGAGGTATACCACTTGAAACAAATTTGTTGCGTGATCAATGTTAAGTAAAGCGTAAAATATAAACTATTTCAAAATTTAGTAATTTGGGTCACCTCAAATTTATCACAGCTATACATGCAGACACAACATTGGAACAAAGAGAGGCAAGCTAGGACAGAAGTGATATTGTAGCAGAGAGGAAATGTAGGACAGAGGTGACGTTGCAACAAAGAGATGTAAGATAAAACAAAGATGACATTGTTCAAAGAGAGGCAAGGAAGGGCCAAGTAAACATCGTAAAAGGGAGAGGCACGATAGGACAAAGGCAATATTGTACACTAAAGAGGGAAGGTAAGAGGGAGGCGACATTATTATAATATAGTAATATAATTATATTATAGTGAAAGTTAGGAAAAGAATCAGTTGGGAGGGAAACTCATTCTAGTACTCAGTAGTAATTTGTTAACATCCCAAATGCTGTCAAAGAATGTAGAACTCAGAATGCACATACATAACAATATTTTTACCGGTTGTTCTCTATGGGTGGGAAACGTGGCCTCATACCTTACATGAAAAAAGGGGTGAAAAAAGGGTGCTTAAGAAGATATTTGGTCCAAAAAGAGATTAAACTACTGGGGAATGGAAGAGGTTCCATAATGTCGAATTACATACCCTGAATTCATCACAATACATTGTTTAGATAATCACTTCCTGCAGATTATAGTGTTCATGATTTGCAACGAGATTGGGAGAATATAGCACCGTGCTCAGTTAGGGTATTGACTGATAAACCTAATGGGAAGATACCAGTGGAAATGCATGAAGGCTGATGGGAGGGAAGACATTAGAATTGACCTTAAAGAGATAGGGCGTAATAAGATGGATTGGATAGAAGAAGCTCAATACAAGGATATAGTGGAATGAAGTGGACTGGATAGAACTAGCTCAAGATAGGGATAAGTGGCGTATTTTAGTAAATGCAGCAATGAACTTTCGAGTTACCAATACCATAGAGTAGGTAAGATAAAGTCCGTTCACGATAGGTTTTTACCCTGGATGACAGTTTGAAAATCATATGTTTAGGTTTTGGGTTGCCAACACTTGTAAAATATCACGGTTTTGTTATAAATGTAAAGAAAGATCTTTAATTACCTGTTATATATTACATTTAAAATAACGTAAACTTAAGTTTTCTCATAATATTTCATTTTTTTAATAATTTCTTTTTATCCAACTCGAAACAATATTTTAAACATAATTAAAAGTACTTATTCTTCGTTTTGGAACGCTATTGATTTTGTGTAATATAGTGCACACATCAATACCTTTTAATACAGGCATCGTATTTACTTGGAAAAGAGAAAATTGTTGTAATTTTTTTTACATACAATAAATGATTTTATGATTATCTTATCTTATTTTGAAATATTTAACTGAATAAAATATTTTCATCAACTGCGCGTCTGTATCATTGTAAATAACATGTTTACCGTCATGTTCAACCATACGGTTTAAATTCGTCAGCCGCCATTTTGAAGATATGTTCGCTAGAAGTTTTTGTGAAAGTGGTGTGAATATTTTTTTTAAGTGGAATCAAACGATAAATAAACTTTGTGTCTATCCTCAAATAAATATATAAATAATATTGGCCTAAATTACTGTGGTTAACTATCACATTAATATATTACCATCTGTTTTTATTACAGTCATCCAAATTGATAGTTGTCAGCTGTTGTCGTAGTGATATATTAGGGATTACTTCTAGTAAAATTTCGAGCTGTCATCCAGGTAAACTTAGGTCATGAATGAATTATACACGCAATCAATTTAAATCTCTATTTTTGTCTCATCTTTGTTTATAGATGTATAGGACTTCATTTTGTCCAGTCTGGAGCTTTGAGAATTACCTATTACCTAGTGCACCTTTGGCGCAACCAAAGCTGTCAGAGATAATTATAATTACAGCTTAGTAAAAAAAAGGAAAGCCTATCTCGCTTTTAAAAATGTCAGAAATTTGTATTTGATTGATTACGTTGTTACAGTTCAGGAGGTTAAGAAGAGAATGAGGGTGGAGTGGATTGTGTGGGGAAGGTGGAGAAAAAGAGGGGAATGGTTGATTGACCGCTATTAGGGCTCGTATTGTCACAGAATCTCCGCAAAATCCCAACGAAATTCTTACCAACAATTTGCTCTTTCAGAAGGTGATACTGTGACAAACTGGCGCTTGGAGTTTCTAGGGGACCTCAAAGTCTGGAAGGTTACTGTGATATTCGGGGGTAGGTTGAAGAAAAGTAGTGTGGTCTTTAGAGGAAAGAAATTAAGTCAAAAGAATGAAATGATTCGGGGATGTAGGGGAAGAGCGAATTCTCTGCAGACGTGTAGGTTGGGCGTTCGGCGGAGAGATTATTATTGATGTGTTGCCCCCTCGGGTTACGGGGGCTCTCGTTTTGGGCATTTTGGGGTTCGATGCTCTTCTGACGTCAGAATTGTGAATTATGTGGAGGAGGGGGAAAGGGGCCCACCTTGTGGTGTGCTGGGTTGGTAGGGACTCTCCAAACGGCGCGGACCTGGAGTGGGCTTGTTGGGACTCGCCAACTGGCGCGACTATGGCGTAGGATTAAAGATACTTACCAAACGATCCAACCCTAGAGATGGGGTTGTGAAGATCGGAATGACTATTTAGCCTAATAGAGTTAATTCCACTTTCTTTTATCCTGTACTTTCTTTAACTTAAAATTTATACTTAGATTAAAACAAATTTTGACTATCAGTCCATACTAAAACTTAGGAAATAGAATTTTTCTTGAGTGATACAAATCTTAAGCACAGTATCCTTCGGGGGAAAAGTAAAGCTGTAGGTCCCATGGCAATGGTGGTATGTAAAAATAAACCCTGCGAGGTATGTGAAAACTGATTAAACCTATTGCTCTAATAGATATTGTCGTGTGCTGATATAATCAGTAGGTTCAGAAAATGCACATGTTTATACGAAAACTTCTACACTTCTAGAAAGAGCTTTGGTTGACATCATTCCAATCCTCGGGTAATCTACCAGTCGCTCCTTTGGAAATGGTGGCTCTTGGGCACTCGTTTTTCAGGTTTCAATCCACGTTGAGTTGCTGACAATTTCTAGCAACGTTGTTTTCAAGCCTCGCTCTCTGACCCACCTCGCCGGCTCGGCCAACCACTACGCGATCTTGTATTTGCTGGGATAGGAATGGTGTCACCAGGATGTTTGCTTGCGTCTGTCTTGGTGCTTGGATCGTCGGTCTCTGCAGCTCGGGTGCCACAGTTGTGAGATGGATTATTCAAAGGGGGATTGACAAATATAGAGGTGGGGGGAGGATAAAGGTATGTAGCGACCCCCCTGTTTTGAACCTTTTATACATTACATTTAAAATAACGTAAACTTAAGTTTTCTCATACTATTTCATTTTTTTAAATAATTTCTTTTTATCCAACTCGAAATAATATTTTAAACTGTGGGGCTGAGTGCTGGCTTTTCTCTAGGTCTGACTTGGACGTCCTTGGCCTTCAGTTGGTCCCGATGTGCCTTGATTTCAGCGGTATTGAGTCCCGTGTTCTCCCTGATCCAGTAGAGGCTAGTCCCACAAGTTCACTGCACTAAGAAGAGCCATATCCAATGGGGACAGAATTCAGCGTTCCTTCCGGAGCATTTGACAGCTTCGGATCATGAACCTCGTTCCTGGGGCTAAGATTTCTCCGGAGTCCAGCTGTACTCTTCCATTCTTGGTACCTTTGTTGGTGCACACTTGGTTGAGTTTTGACTTAATTGCTTCATTTCTTATGTGGCTACTCGGGTTCAAGGGGGGCCTCTTGGACTTGCGGGGCTCTTCCGGGAACTAAATAATCCCGAGTCTCATCAAGGTTTGTCTTAGCAATAGTTCGCTAAAACTGGTATCTGTGGCTTTGTTTTCTCAGTTCCAGGGACAAAATAATATTTGGGATAGGGCTTGGTCTCAATGTCGGTGGGTTTGGGTTTATGTGTTCGTAGCCCTATCTTGATGTTTTGATTTCGAGTTTAGGTCGGATTGGCCCTGGGTGGTGTGTTATTATCCACTTGCAGCACTCGCTTTTTCATGCGATATATTGGAACTGCGACCCGCTGTCCGTGGGGATGAACGCGGGATATCCCCATCGGGAGAATATTCACTCTCCAGAGTTTATAGGATCAGGGGCATATGAAAACTGTTTAGCGGGAACGCTTCTATCAATCTTAAGAATAGATCCGTGATGAGAAGGAATCTTTTCCTTTTTGAGAGATTCAGAGAGTGTCCCATCAGGTCTAAGGCACTCTACTTCAAATGTCCCGTGGGTTAGTTTGATCGGAACAGGTTAGTAGTGAACCAACTTGCCACTTTTACTGTGGCACTTGTGTGAAATCACTTGACGTGTTGTTTTATAACTATGGATTGCCCAATCCAGGCGTATTGTTTCCTCACAGCTCCGAAAGTATTCTTGGCTCCTGGATGGCCGGCTTCTTTGTGGCCGTGGAAATGTTGACGCCTCTCTGACTGCATTTCCTCAGGGACCACTATTCTCCATCTTTCTTTAGGGTGTTACCAAAATGGCAGACTCTGCTCGTGGGTCTTTTTTTTTTTTGCGAATAGTTTTTTCAGGTGTCTCTTTGACTCTTTCCAATTCTATCGTCAGGTTCTGGGTGGCTTCACTGGTCTTGTCGGAACATGTTGGGAAGTGTTCGACCGAACGGTACTTGCAAGAGATTATGTTGATCCTGCATCGTGATTTATGGTTGCGGGGGGGAAGGGGTCATTCGGAGGAGGTGATTCATTGTCTTCTCTGGTAGGGCTACGAGGGGTTTCTACTTTTCTGGGGTTCAAGACAATGCGTCTGGGAGTTCATTCTCTTACACTGGCCTGTGTTGGATTTCAAACAAATATTCTTGGAGCAGTGGATCAGCTTAACCCTTTCATTTTTAATGGACTGAAGCCAGGTCAAACACTTTGTTTCGGTCCAAAACGTGAAGGTCTGGTCCAGACCCAAGTAGTAGCGTTTGATATCCCAGATTTAGAGTTTAGCACTAATATAAAAATATTATGTTTCAATTGCCAATCTTTTCCTGGTAAAGTACGGGTTTCATCCCTATGCCAATAGCATCAGTCTGTAAGATGTACGGGAGGTCGGGGTCTGGTCGATGTAAGGGTTGAGGTATAGAAAGTCTTTTTTTTTTTGTATCTATGAAGGCCTTTTCTTCTATTTCTCTACTTTCAAAACTGGTCGCCTCCCTTCCGAGGGGTTAGTGGATCCAGGGTCTCGGCGAGGTGGGGGATGAAATCGCTCAGCCTACTACACATGTCAATGCATTTCTGCCATTTCCTTTTGGTTTTCACGGCGAGTATTAATGAATTGCCTGTATTTGTCCTGGTTAGGACTGGTTCACTTTGGTGGTAATGGTGTGTCCCAAATAATCTAAGGTGGTTTTATCAAATTCACACTTTTTTAGGGAGGCCGTGAGTCTGTATATTTCTAGTCTTTCCAAGATTTTTAGCAGGTGGCCGATATGCTCCGTGTAGGGTTTGAAGAGTAAAATGATGTTCATTTATGCCCAATAGAACTTGCCCTGGTACTCGGCCAAAAGATGCCGACTCATCATTCTTTAAAACGTCCCTGGGGCCCCTTTTAGGACAAAAGGCATAACGTGAAATTTATAGATCCGTTCATCTAAAGTGTGTCACGATGTTAGGGGTGAGGCCTTGGGGTCTATTGGGATCTGCCAGTACTCTGCATTGAGGTCAAGTGTACTGAAGAACCTAACGGTTCCAATTTCTTGGAGGATCTGTGAAATGTGTGTTCTTAGGCACATGTCAACTTCATTGATGGCATTAAGTGCCTGGTAGTCAATGCATAACTTTGGTTGTTTTACGGTTTCCTCTACGATGATTATGATGCTGATAGTTGTGTATGCTGTTTTCGATTATTCTTTTTGTCAGCATTTCTTCTACTTGCTGCTGAATTATTTGCCTTTTTTTGGGAGATGTATTGGTATTGGGGTCCCCCGATTTAGCGTTTCCCTTTGAGTTTGTTTGAGTGGGTAGTGTAGTTGGTTACTTATGTTAATGTAGGTGTCAAAAGCTTGAGGGTGAGCCCTAAGGACTTTGACTAGTTGATTCCCGGTGGAGTGATTAAAAGCGTTGTTTACGTTGCCCAGCCATAAAGGGGTGTGGGTAGGGATTATTTCCTTTTTTAACCAATATATGTTCTCTGGTGCTTCATCTGAACGATGTGCATAGACTGTTGTAGTCTAGGACTGCTTCTTGCGTCGAGAGCAATTAATTTTCACGTAGAATGTTTTCTTCAAGTTTGTCTGCGACGAAAAAGCTTGAATGTATTGTTTGTTTACAATGTACATGATAAGTTGTAAGTGGTCTTTGATTGTTAGCTGTGTGTCAGCCTTTGCTAGTCTGACGCTGGTGGGGTTAGGTTGGACCTATTCCTGTCAGTCTCTGAGAATGGACGTTTATATGAAGTTTACGGATGCCCCTGAGTCTATTATCGTTGTGAATGATCCAACTTCAGTGCTCAAGGGGATTCGAGGTATTCTCATCGGGAAACAAATTCCTAACATAACCTTCTTCATGGGGGATGAGCCTGGCCAGTTTATCCTCCGGTCTTCTCATTTCACTGACTTCCCGGGGTTGCTAAGAGCTCGCGGTTTTTCTAGTTCTTTCTGGCGAGGACGGGGCTATTTTTATGAAAATGTCACTATGGACAGTATTTGCATCGGGGTGCCGCGTGTGACTCTTCGGGAGAGTAAAGGTGGGGCGGGGCGTCTTGTTGGCATTAGAGAAGGGTGTGGGGCGCAAGTTTATTTGCACACCTTTAACCCTTTCTATGAATTGTTCCTGTAAAGTGGGGTGTGCTGAGGTGAGGAATGGTTTAAATGCCACTCGTTCTCATCTCTTTCCAAGTAGTGGCGTAGTCCTGATACAATTTACACCAGTGAGATGCTCTGAGGATGATTTGTTCTCTTAACGATAGTGGCCACATTTCATTGAGCATTCCTTGCGCTTGGAAGATGCTTTCACATTGATGTAGGAAGCGGCTGGAGTCTTCGTGGGCTTGTACCAAAAAGGCGGTGAGTTTATATGCTAGGTCTTGGCAGGGATTCTTGAATTATGGAAAGGATTTATTTTCCGTCGTAGCTACATTTGGTTTTCCCATTCTCGTTATTCCACTTACAAGCAGTTTTTAAATTTTTATTGGAGGCCTTTAATGTATATTTATGTGTGTGGTGCCCATCCAAGGCGGGCAAAATGGAACCACTCACAAAATTTGTCGCAACAGATGGCTTGTTTTCTCTTTGCAGGCCACTCAGGGGTCCTACATTGATTCCTCGTTCTCCTTCACGGCATATTTGCCTGTGCAGCGATAAAACGATGGATGTGTAGCACGAAGGCCTGGAGTGTACGACCTTAAAGCTGGGGACGTGAGGCGCGAGGGCCGGGGAGTATGAGGCGCGAAGGCCGAGGAGGCGAGAGTACCACATAATTTCTTCTAATGCAGAAAGAGGTGTACTACTTCGGGGTTTATGGATCCGTGAGGGACATCTCTCTCTTCTTCTGAATTGTTATAGCTTATTTAATATGGCCACACGTTACGCCATTTGTTACGGTTCAGAGAAGGTTTAACAAGAGGATGAGGGTAAAGTGGTTTGTATGGGAAGCTGGAGAACTTTATTATTTGGGCTCATATTTTCACAGAATTTCTTTAAAATCCCCACGAATTAGTCCATTAGAAGGTGGCACTAGAACGAAGTGGCGCTTGGAGTGTTTGAGAGGGCATAGGAGTCTGGAAGGCCACTGTTGAGTTGGAAGGGTCGGTTGGTGGGAAGTGGCTGGTCTTTTGTGGAATGAAATGGAGGGACGAGATTAACTGGGGAGGCGGCAGTGGGAACTGATTCAGGGAGGGTAGAAGAGCGAATTCTCTGCAGACGTATAGGATGACTATTCGAAGGAATATAAAATGAATTTTTCCATGAAGAGTTTGTGCATCGGCTTTCTCAACAGAGACTGTCTGCAAATGTCTTGAAACTATCACTTCTCCCTGATTACCAATAACTCATTGCTACTTGGAGCTCTTTCTTGTGTTTTCAACATTTGTTGTGTCATCTAAACAGACTAAATAAAAGGAAGTGCTCACATAATCTCAAATAATTCCTTTGTGTCACTGGAAGAATATGCCGAAAAGTTGCAACGCATTGACTTAATAACTTCTAGACCTGGCTAAGGAACACCAATTTAACCTATTTTATTTGGTAGCCTAAGAATTTTAAAATAACTTAAGACTTTAGGATATAGTAAAATTAATAAGTCACCTCAACAAGAAAGATGTATATTTTATAAAATCCACGCAGCAATGATTGCTTCTGTTAAAGAATTATAATGAAAAATTAGCATCTCAGTTCACCACGGAGCAAAACTGAAATAATATAAACTAAAAATACTATTTCAGAAACATTAAGGTATTAAAAAAGCATCATAGCTCACAAAGAAGCATACACGATATAAGATACCCTGCTATGGAAACATAAGGAACAATGAGCATCACAGCTCACGAATATAAATGAAATAATATACACTATAGACATCATTACAAAAACATGATGAAAAAAGAGCATCACATTTCACCAAGGAAAATAAATGAAATATTATACATGGTTACAGAAACATATTGAAAAATTACTCGTGGTTGGACAAAGAGCATAATGGTTCAGTGAGCTATATAACAGGAAGTTGCAAATTTTAACCGTTCTGTCGCTGCTTTGGCCACTAGTGTTATTGTTAATCTTTAGCTAAACAATGCTAGTGGACTCCATTTAAAATAATCTTTTTTCTTTTGTTAGTTTATTTTTTGGGTTTTATTAGTGTGATAAAGTTTGTGATAGGAAAATATGGTTTATTATTATCAAAAAATACTGAAAAATAAGATTTTATATAAAAGAGATAACTTTTTTTCTAATAGTCAAGGAAATTTCGAGACTCCTATTTTATCCCAATTAGATTAAATTTTGTATATTACGTCCACCATCTTGGATTTCTCTCATAAATATTGCATTGTCCATTGTAGCAACAGCAAATTGATGCTCTATATGGCTCAGTTTTTATGTTTCATCCACCATTGTGAATTTGCCATTTAATTTTTTTCCCATATGAATGGAATTCTCCAGAGAATCCATAGAAAATTTTACACTCTAGGGTATCAGGAACTTTATTTTAGTGGTTTGGATGTTGGCTTGAAAATACTATACTTGATTATTCTTAAGACTCCTCATAAAGATGAAACGAACAATTACTACCCAATCTTTATAACCAGCTGGTTTATGTCCTTAATGTCGGCCCTAATTCCCTTTACGTTTTGCAGCAAATACAATGGTTACATTTCATAAACCGTTATACATCTTGTTCCCATCAATGGCTATGGGCTACACCTAGGAGCATCGTTTGTCTGCTAGTAGAATGCCATTGTTTTACATTCCTGAGAGAGTTATAACAAGTCCCCACCACTACAAACCTTGCATACAAGTGTGTTTACTGTTTAAATTTGTGTATATGATGTAGTTTCTATAGACCCGAGAAAATCATAATGGTACTTTTAAAAAAAATGATTATACTCTAAGTTATCATGTTGCTTTCAAAATGTAGGAAATTAGATGGCGATAGTTGTGTTTTTAAGCAAAGAGAACTAAATACTATTTTTCCAGTGTAAATAGTGATAAATTGACGTGTTTGATATGCAAAGAGAATATATTGCAGTTTTTATAAAATATGAAAAAATATGTCATTATGTCTTGAAGTATAAAGATGTGTTTGATTAGTATGAAGGAAAATTAAGGAGAGATAATCCATAAAACGGTTTTGCCACTCAAAAACTTAAGTTCCCGAACCATAATGCAGAGATTTTAGTTGCTGTCCATGTAAGTTGCAGAGTATCTCAATTATTAGCCACAATATGAAAACAATTTTCGGATGGAGTGTTTGTTAAGGGCCTGGTCAATGGTCATTGGAAGTATAAAGAGTCGCATTAACGCCAGCCCCTACTTTACGGTATTAGAAGAAACCAATTGAGTTATACTTTGTCTTCGAGCCGCCCAAAGTGTTGCCAGAACTATCAGCACTTGAGAGCCCACCCCCCTTCCCTTCTCCCAGGCAAAGAGAGACGTCTAACCGTTCGGGTTATGTGCACTTACGCTAATATGTAATGGTAGGGGTGATTGTGAAATGAAATGGAGGACCTACAGTTTGACATGGAATCCGAACCACGGGGGAGGCCTGTCATTACACACATTCACAAGTTGTGATTAATACACGTCTTGTCATAGGTGAAGGAAGGGTTTGGAAATCAGATAAATCTGTATCGGGACCGAGAATTGAACATCGGACCCCAGCTCAGAAGTCCTACCCTTAGACAGCCAGGTCACCAAATACCCATATTATTATGTTCTGAATAATTAGGGTCTACTTGTAATAAGTGTTTGTATTTAATGTATTTATCTACAGCAGCACACTTAGAGGTTTATTTGGGTTATAGAAATGACAAGGAGATCCCGGATAATTCAGTAGGTACAAAAGTTAGCGAGTAGAGTAGAATGACCTGGATCTAAATTCCTGTTCTTTTGTAATTTTAATATTCTTACACAATCGAGTCATCAGAATGTCATCTGAAAATACATATTGGTTTAATTTAAAATAGTTTAAAAAAATGCTATAGTGGGACTCATCATACGCATCATTTGGTAATCAGACTGGACGCCAAGTTTCTCTAGTCTTATTTGCTGTTTACAATAAGGTCCTCATTCGAATCCCAGGAGGATTTAATGAATGTCTTTTCCTAAACAGATCATCACTCTTCCTCCACACAAATATAAGTACACTTTCTCTAAACTCTACCTTTACCATCTTTACACGCCCTTAGAGTATTAATTACAAGTGTGTATAGTCTGGACAGGTCTCAAGAGATGGGGGGAGGGGGGGGGGGGTCAAGGCGGAGGATGAAGATATAGAACTATGCATAGATTCCAAAATTGGAGTTTAGGCCAGAGAATATGTCTTTGTAACATCTTGGTTTACTCAAATGTATAAGCTATCAACTGTATCAACAGTAAGTAATGAATAAATTAGAGTACACAAGGCATTTATAAAAATACGAAAGCTGTTATGACTGGAATTCAAACCTCGATTGACCTGTCATCGTATGTTCAGCTCTTGCGAGAGTGCCGCCTAACCTTTCATGCGTTTACAGAATGAAGGTTATTTTTTGTTAGGTTGGGTAATATTGAGATAGGTCTGTCATAGACATGATTAAAAACTATAAGTGCAAAATAATGCTAAAAGAATTGAAAATACTTTACAATCATTATTTATTTGTTATCTGTGAATGAGAACAAAATACTACTCTTATTTCATACAAAATACCATATCAATAAACTTTTCATTTTGGTTTTATTTTTATGACCTAGTCTTACTATCCATTCAGGTTACTAACCTTTTTGCTTTTGAATAGCAAAATAAACAAAACTATTTTAATCCTGATAATATCATTGTTTTTAAATATGACTAAGTAATGTTTATTACTTTCTAATACTTACTTAGTCTATGGTATTAGGAACTTGAGAGTTCATTGCCGCACTTACTAAAATACACCACCTATTCTTATCATGAGCTAGACCTATCCAGTTCACCTCTTTATTCATGAGGATGACATGTAGATGTATGCATGTTTTGGGGAAGAAATTCCACTAATAGTTTTCTGATGACTTTTATTTTTAATCAATATTTTACAAGATGGCTTTATTAATTTGATTAAAATTGGGTAATTGTTAGGCTTTTGCATCAGAAATAGTATATATAAACTCAGTAATTGGTTAACTACTATAGATAAATAATTTTTTTTAGGAAAAACAAATGTAATATATATATTACATTTGTTTTTCTAAAAAAAAATTATTTATTTATAGTAGTTAACCAATTACTGAGTTTTCTAACGTTAGATTTTTTTGAAAATAGCTATAATGATTAGGTTCAAAACTGAGAACCGGGGACTATTTTGCACTATCAATATTAAAGTATCTTTATTTATCTAAAATAAATTAATTTAAGGGCTGTTTAGCTACAATGAATGATATAAAAAAAATTAAATTGATCTTGAAGATTGAATTGAAATTATTAGTTTTCCATGATAACATGATAACAAATAATTTTAGAGTAGTTTAAAAATAATTTATTTTTGAGAATTTAAATTTTGTTAAATAGCCATATTTGAACAATTTGGTTTAAAATATATTAATAACGAGTGTTTATTGTGAGTAACAAGATGATTTGTTTGTTTTGATGAGGAAAACATCCCTAAGGATAACCTATTTTTGGAAATTTTGAAAATTATCTTTGATGCTATAATACTTGCACAGTATTAGAAAGTTTGTGAGATTGTGTTGTACCATTTATTTACTATATAAGCTCATGTATTTATTTTAATTTCATTGTTATGTTTATTTTATTTTAATTGCTTACCTGTTGCTAAAAGGATAATGGAAGTTACTATTGGTGAAATGTTCGAGTGATAAATTTTATTTTCATGTCGGCCACTTTGGTGGCCACATTGTCTAGCCCGTTATTCTCGCAGTAGACTAGACTGACAATGGCGAGGATATTTAGGTTAGTATCTCAGTCAAGTGTACCGAAGGGGTTTCCAAAATGGTTTCCCACTCTCCCTCCTTGCAAATGCAGATACACTTCTTATAAATATAACCTTCTTAAACCCTAAAACCATGAGCGTAGTTAGTACATAAGCGTATAACCTGAATGGGTAGTAGTAAGATACAGTGCTAAAATAAATAATTTCATAAAGAACTATTTATGTTGGACATTCATGTTTTTTTACACAGTATATAGTGTATATGTTGTGTGTATATAGTACACTATTTCACAAAAATCTTTTCTTTTTCTTTAAAAATATATATTTCTGACCATGTAATGTGTATTCCAAATAGTAAATGTTCATATGGCTGAATGTATAATGTATAAATTTTTTTATTTATGAATGCTACTTATATTATATAATGTAAAATATTTTTATTTAAAGATCGGTGGTCTATGTATACTTTATGATCATCTCTAAAACAGTCTTCACAACTTAAGCTTGTATTTGTTTAACAAATCTAATTTAACAAATCTAAAACTTACATATGTAAATTGATTAAGTTTCATTAGTTTTACTTTGTAAAACTGTTTGTATATTTTCCTATTATTATGCCCCAAAATTTTTACAAGTCAAATGGAAAAAGATATATATGTAAGATCCTTTTTTTAAAAAAGTTTGGGACCACATAGAGCGTTAGAGCCATCATAATCTTGAGATCGAAAATGTCCATGATCATCCTAATTTCTTTAGCCTATGAGAAAGTAAAAAGGCTAATATTTTTAATCAATATAGTTCTAAATAATGTTAAGTACAGTCAAATTAAATAGTTTAAAAACCAAAATAGGTATGTACCTATTCAATTATATAGATTTACTATTACTAACTAATGTTCATACATAATTTCAGGTTCGTATTATACGCTAATTTGTTTTTGAGTACAATAATATGAGCTGTTAATTCAATGTAAACAGTTAGTAAGATGAGGTGCTAGGAAAATATAATAACATTTTCAATTAATGAGTTAAAAAATTAATATTTAATTATGTGTCCACCACACGCAAGGAATACATTTTAAAAGTTTGTTTGAATCAATACGTATTATCCTGCTCCTACTGTCAACTTTAGGCCTCAACCTAAACTACAATACCTACTACCTTTCAAAAGGGTTGGAGGTTGAACTAAGCAAAGAGGGAGGAAAGGAACAATAAGTACACTGGTCTTACAACCCAGCTCTTGTGCTTGTGTGTGCGTACACACACACACACACATATATATATATATATATGTGTATATACATACACACACACACAAACACACAAACACTTCAACCCATGAACATTTAAAAATTACAAGATGTTGATGGATTTCTGTTTGACTACTATAGCACCTTAAATATCGATGCTTAACTTGTATGCCTACCACTCTCAGGCGAATACATTGATTCCTATTTATGATTTAAAATGGTGGGAACATAATTTTAAAGCTTCACAATATTGGAATAAATGGTTTGTCTCATCACTTCTAAAATGATTGTGTAAATAGAAGACCCTTGTAAATTGCTTGACAGTACAAGTAGTGCCCGGTGTTCCTACAAGTAGAATTACACTACGATTACCAAAGTATTTCTAATTTTAATTTTATAAATACACTTTTAAAGGTTAGTAATAAACTAATGAATTATAAATAAATAGCTAAAACAAGGAGAAAAATATTATCTAGCCTTGTGATTTCTTTCTTTTTCAACATTAATACCTACATCCATATTAATCTTGTTAAAGTAGTTAATCAGTTTAAAACAATATAAAAAATAATAATAGAACACTAAATAAAAATTATAATTTAAGAAAATTGAAGTAAAAAATATTTCTGGTTTATTTAGTAAAATCCAATTTTGAATATTTAGCTTAATTAAGTCATTATAAGCAAAAGAGAGTGAGGCTGAAAATGTGATAGTTTTCATTGTATAGTTTAATTATAATTAGTATGATTGGAAAAAGTTATACAGAGTCTTTGTTCAAGATAATATAGATCCCTTTTCACTGGTGAAAACCGATTTCAAATTCATAAAAGATTTTGTCACAATCTTTTATTTTTTAATACTATGTTTTTCTGGGTGAACGAGTGTTGAATAGCCTTTTAAAAATTGTATGGAATAAATTTGTCCTGAAATGAAACACCTGATAGATGCACTGAGTTTATTGCAGATTTTTATTATGAGAATAGCTGAGGAATTGAGAGGTAGGTTAAATAAATGAAATGCAAGTCAGTTGAAAGTTGTTCCCTTCATTTTAATAAAAGTAGCTATATTAGTGATATGGCACAACTATTGATCTTTATACGTGGTGTTAACAAAACTTGTGAAATTACAGAAGAACTGGTTATTTCTCAAGAGCATTCATAGGACAACCGAAGGAGATTTGTTTCGTTATGTAAGCAATGTAATGAAAGAGATTGATTTATTGTGGGAAAATTTGGAATGTATAACGATAGCAATCAATGGTGCAAATAATGTTACTGGGATTAAACTGGGCTAAATGGGAGTATTAGAAATTAAATGAGAAACCAAAATGTTGAGATACCGCTTGAATTACACTCCATTATACATCAGCAAGCATTACGTGGAAAAGTTTTAATCCACAACATGTGAAAAGGGTTGCTATTTATAATGTGAATTATATTCGATCACATGGAATGAAACTCGGGCAGCAATATTTTAACTGAAATTGAATCCAAATATAGTGACGTAATTTACTACAGTGAATTTGTAGCCAGCCATGGGAATGTTTAAAATGTTTCTTTCAAATATGTCCACAAATATACAAATATTTGAAGAAGAAAAAAAGCTAGTGTTGACGTTATCTAATGAGGATTGGCTGTGAGACTTAGCTATGCTCAGAGATTTAACTCTACAATTGAACATATTATATAAACAAAAATTCAAGGGGAAGGAAAATTTATAAGTGACATGTATGGTGATTGATATACTGAGGTTTTGAAAGAAACAATAACTATTTAGACAGGAGCAGAGTGGCCACTCAAATGCTAAAATAAGACTCTGGCATAATTGCTGGTTTTCCTGGTGAATAAAATGATGTTCTTGATTTTTTGAAATGATTTTACTCCAGTTGTGAGACTTTGAACAAATGATTACAAATGATTTTTTTTAATGTGTTTTGAGCATGCCGGAAAATTGTATTACTCAAACAAGTTTTATTAATAAGTATTTATACACAATACCTAGCTTAGTAGAATATTGGAGTCTTACACAATTAATCGCCCTAAAAAATCCATTATGATTTTAAAATCTTTAAATTACTTCAAGATGGATCTTATGGAAAACAACCCTTACTATCTCTTGGTGGGAGACTTCAACACAAGCCCTAACAGTTGGAATCCTTACCTCCCCCCTAAAAAAATTCATAGCATAGTCATACTTATGGTATTTTTTTAAAAGGGCTGGTTCAGAAGTTCATTTGTTATATGAGCTCAGCCATGAGTAGAGAGTAGACAAGTTAAACAGTAGTATGTGTCCAAATGTGCTACACCAAGTGACTGAGGGAAGGGGTAGGGGTGTGGAGACAACACTTATTGAAAAACGCTTGTTCCCCAGGCCAAAGGGAAGACTGGAGAACCCTTGCCCAGTAAATGTGTCTGCTAGGTGAATTCCTCTAAAAGCTATTTGAAGTGGTCCATGTGTGAAAATATTTTAAAAACTAAAGTCTTCTGCAAGATACTTAAAATGGTCCTCCCCAATAACAGTTTGAAATTTGAATAATATTAGATGATATTTAGAATGGTTACTGCATAAATATTTTCCTTAGAAGCTATTTCAAATGGTCCTTGCCTGAATATTTTTTTAAGTTGTCTATATACGTTATCTGGATTGGTCTTGTTTCCGCAAATGTTTGCAAACTAGACCTCTAGAGGCTATTTGGAGTTTGATGCAAGGTCATCCTTCAATTTTATACTTGAGAATATCAGAGGGGACTGAAATAAATCTAAATCTAGAGGCAAATTTACTCTAGGAGGGAGATGGACTCACACTCCCTTTCCTGATCCCCCACCACCACTAGCAATACAACAACTATAGTAGGATTCTGGGAGAAATTAACTTTTTTTAAAGAAAAAAAATGTCAACATAATATTATTTCAATATAATATTAGTACTACTATACAAACTATATCAAACGTGAAAGATGCAGATCACACAACTTGACATATAAGTGTATTCAATTTGTTTTAGTAAACGTTGTAGCTGTCAAAAAAACGTTCTTCCTATCTGAATGTGACATGTTGATGTTAACTGCCATTTGATTAACCAGACAAAATATTATGGCAGCTAAAAATATCTAGGAGTGTAATTTTTGCAGAAATATATTTCAATTCAATTATATATAGTTTAAATCAAGATGAGTGTGATTCTCCTAAGGTTGAAGGTGTCTAAAGTCTGGGTGTGAGTCCAGAGATACTCTCGCGCATGCTCTACTCTGTGCATCCACAGGATATTCCAATCCTTCTTGCTACAAGCATATATCACAAGGCTTCCAGCCAAAAGACTCTTTTTTCCACTTGTCAAAATTTGGAATTCATGCCCTTCGTATGTCCATTTACAGCAAGGGTAGTGTGACTCTCAAGAGAGGCTAATACTGCCATACAGTGGTTTTGATTATTATTATTATTATTATTATTATTATTATAGCTGCATTGTTAAGTCAAAATTAATCATATATGATCAATTTATTGAAATTATAACGCCCACTGTGACAAAAAAATATATTAAGAGTTGAGTAACAACTTTGATCAAAAAACTACAGTTTTGTTCTGATTTTGTGGTTCAGTGAACCTGTGAGGCTACATCCTCACTTCAAACAGCAGGCAATGTACACTCCATTTACCCTGAAAGATAGCAGTTTCACCTTGACAGATTACACTATGGCCCTATCTTATAAGCTATACTATGGTAGGATAACACAAGGTAAGCTTGCTATTTTACAAGGTATACAAAGCGTACCTACATATAGCCTTAGATTGCTTGACTAGCTGCAAGAAAATATTGAAATTACACTGAAAGTATTATACTGTAAAACCTCAAAAGCAATGAAGTGTGTCTCTTGTGAAACATGTAGACCACCAAGGATTGTTCTTGACTATAAGCTATCAATTATAACTTTTGAAAAAAAAAGATAAAAAATTAAATATGATCGTACTTTTACCTTTAATGTGGGGATGTAGATGATGCGAGAAGTGTTTTTTTTTCCAGTTTTTATGGCAAACCACTTTTTGGCCAAAATCAAATATTGGATCATTTGAGACAAAGTTTTTAATTTTCTTCACATGGTGATCCCAAGAGTTGTTGAATCTCTGTCATAAGCAGATCAGAATTAGATGACAAACTTATTAAATTAAGATAAAAAGTTGTCATTAAATTCCAGGATACCCATGACTGATATTCAAAAAATAATTATATATACTGGTATATAGGAAATGTACTAGTATTTACACAAAGGGAGAGTGGGACACCATTTAAGAAATAGCATACTCAGTATGCATGACTAATATTCAAACCTTGACTTCTACATAACTGGTGAACTAGACTATATGAACCTGACATTTGGTCTGCATGCCCATCGATTTAAGTAGCTATACAGTTATGTGTTTATCATGCTATTTCAAATAAATATTTCTTCTATGAGTTAAAGATTCTCTTTTGGTAACAACCATAAGTAGTACTCGTGATTTTTTCCCCCCTCTACATTAATATTCTTTTTTTTTGGCACACCGTTTCACTATCCATCCACATATTCACAATAACTTAATGAAATAAGGATGAGTCGGATAGAAGTTTATAAAAAAAAGAGCCTTCGCCGATACCAAGGTTGAGTAGTTTAAACCACTGTCATGCACGGCTAAACAAAGTTAAAAAAAAAAGCTTGGGTTATTTTTTAAAGATAATTTCAATGATTAATGATTGAAGTTTATTTATTCATGCTATTTTAAAATTAGTCTAATTAAATCATTTAACAATCTATTCAAATTAACCTAATGAATAATGAACCAAGAATGTCATTTATAAATTTAATGACAGTTTTTTTCATTAGTGAACAGTTACTTACAGCACACACTTCTTCAGGAAGTGTTGAAGGAATATTATCATTGTTTGGGTTAGTGACATTCAAAACTATGTAATCAATTAGGCACAGAGAAATACTCTAAACTTATGTTTCTGTTTAAAGTATTTAATTGTGATGTGAACATTTCACTGAAAGTAAACTCAAAAGAATAACAAAAAAATATTTTCGACAAGAAAGAGAGTTTATAGTTATTTAAACTTTTGATGTTCTAATTATTTATAAACCTCAAACCTTTAGGCACATATACTAGTGTCTTTTGAAGCCAAATTAAAGGGTTTAGTAAATTAGTTTTATTATTGTTCAAGTTCAGTAAGTAATTTAAATCAATTATTTGAAATAGATTTAGAAAAAAAAAACTGGTTAGAAGAAAAAAAGTTTTTTTAAATAAAAGAACTAGTTTTTTCCAAACCTTGGCCAATACACATAGCTGGGATTTAAGCCTCGACATTTCTGTCAATGGAAAATCAGGCTAAATGAAATTTCTGCTTGGTTCACCAATCCAGATTTTTTAAGTTGTAGTATCATCTATTTATGTGTGCATACATGCACATGCATATGAACACATGCACGCACACACAAACACAAAACTAAAACTTAGATAACTAAAATTCAGAAAATCAAACCATTCAGGAATCATTAAAAAAATCTAACATTTATATTTTAATACTATTTATACACATGTAGATTGTGTTTAAGATGGAAACTTCAATACTCTCTTTGGAAAATATGGTAGGTTTACATGTCCATGTGCACATCCACACGCAAATTATTATTAGAAAGAATGTGAATATTTGAACACCTGTTTATGATCACAATGACATAAAAAAGTATACATAGGTTTATTTGCTAAGCAGAGTCTACCTCACCGATGTGGAGACAATACTTTACTCTACATCCATTACCGTTTCCTGCCTATGGTTTGGGCCAGTTTTTTATTCAAGCCATGTATTTTCCACTACCAGCTTGATAGGCCTGTCGTAGCTTCATGTGCCTTGTAATATAACTAAGACTAGGACAGGCACAACATTCAGTCCCTGGCCGTTAATTCATCGCTGTGAAACGGTAATGATAATTTTTTTTTTGGCTGTGCCGGCAATCAAACCTGGGACCCTTAGCTCAGCAGACAGACACGTTACCAACTGAGCTAAGGTGTCGGATATGGAGAGAATACTAAACTAAATCAATAAATGCACAATAAGTAATCCTACTAGGTTAGGTATTTGAGCAATTTATACCTAACCTAGGATGTTTGGGTTCAGAGAGTGAATTAAATTATATTGATAAATTCAACAGCTAACTAGGACTCAAGAACAAAAATAATTAATAATTTAAGTATGTGACTTAATAGATCATTTTATAATAGATTTAATACTGCCTAATATATGATTCTTCTAATAAAGTATGATAAGACTGAGATATTAAATTATTAGAATTTTGCTTACCTAATACAATTGTCTGGATCATTTTTGCAGTCTGTATTGCACCTAAAGCGCTCCCAGGAGAGCCATCCCATAGGGGGTGTCCGAACCAGGCCATTCTCGAGTGCAGACACAGTGTATAACACAACACACAACACCACCACTAAGCACGACCCCCACATATTGAAACCTGGAACAAAATGTTGATCCTCACTCAAAGCCCTTTACACCGCAAGGACTTGGTGAGAACTGAACTTGTTACACTGCTACAATCACTTTCACCTCAATGGCCTAGTTACAAGCACGACCACCTGGGGCAGTGTCAGCTAGCTAGTGACAATGTTAGGTACCTTGACACTGTTCTCAAAGCCCTGCCAATAACTGTAATAACATAAAAGTGTGATAGTTATGTCATAAAATGTGACAGGCCCTACTTAACCATAAATGTTGCATGCCTGCAATCCCTTTGTGTGGTTTAAGTTTCCCAAACACAATTCACCATGTTAGTTACTTGAAAGTGAGCAGCATAGCTAATCTCAACAAATGGCCCAGATTAGGCCATGTTACAGTGACCCTATTAAGCTGGATTCAAATTATATTATACACACATTACCCCAGTGAATTGGCATATGAATGACTATATCATAAATTGGGTGGACTTGAGACAAAATGAAAAACGTTTTTTGTTAGTTATTGTAGTTATGTAAACTAATGATATACTGTGAATATCAAATTAATGTGCAGGGTATTCTTTATTTAATTGTGTTAATATAGTATAGATAAAAAAAAATTGTAAGTAGTTTTTATGTAAATTCTAAAATAAGCAGCAAGAAATATAGTGTCCAACTTTTGTGGGTTTAGATAATTCTATGTACAAAACAATTTTAGTATAAAGACATTTAATTAAAACATAAACTGGTGAACAAGAGCAGGGGTGACTTCCATCTCAACACATTGAGTTTATTTTCTTACAACTTTTGAAGCTTTTTATTTTGTTGTGCTAGTAAATGAAGTGTTAAACAGCTCAAAATTGGAAATCATATCTTAGGCCTAGTTTCGAAGAAAATGATGAAATAAACAATTTAAATTTAACTTTTAACAATCTATTTTCTGATGAATTAAGGAGACAGGCTATTATAGTTGTTTAGTAGGGTTATATAGCCATGTCTAAATATTGTATTCTTTAAATTGAAGAATGACACCTGAACATGGGAATCCAACCCGGGACCTTTGGCTTGGTCTGCCAATGCTCTTACCACTGAGCTATCTATGGGTCGCCCTGTTCCCATAGTTATTCTTCACTCATATTTTAAGGCAGTTTGTGATGTAAGTGTGGAAATCGTCAGCCCCGTATGAGTGATCAATTAAAATCGTGAGCTATGAGGTAACATAGTCATCTTCGACTCAGGATCTTAATTTAATGCTCAAATGGAGCTGACAAGTTCTGCATGTCCATCACAAGCTCTGCCTTAAATACGAGGGAAGAAGGACCCTGGACACCGGGCTCAAGGCAACTCCTGGATAGCTCAGTGGTAAGAGCATTAGCATATTAAGCCATAAGTCCTGGGTTCAATTCCATGGTGTCTACTAAACTTGACCAATGAAATCCCCGACCATTTCCCTGATTTCCCCTGATCATTTCCTAAAATTCCCGACTAAAAAGGTATGTCACAGCCTTCTAACTCGCCGCCCCCCTCCCTCCACCCTCGTTTTTCTATTAATCCTTTTAATAATAATAATAAGTTTTAAAATTTGAGTTAAAATTGTTTACTAGGAATTAAAAATATATTACACAGCTACAAACAAAAAAATGACATTATAATTTACTGATTATTGTATTTCATATTTTGAGTAAAAATTTTCCCAGATTTTTGTTGTGATTTACCAAATTCCCGACTTATTCCCGTTTTTTCCCGATCACTTCAAATTCCCGGCTAATTCCCGTTTTCCCTGATTTTCCCGGATGGTAGACACCCTGAATTCCCATGTCCACGTGTATTTTTTTTTATTTTAAAGTATTAACTGTTCGTGAAATTTATATTTTATTATTTGTTATTTATCTCATCTGACAATATTCTCAATGTTATTCTAAATACACACGTACTGCTTTTAAACTTAAAATATAGTAGTATATTTTTTAAATGTAATTAGTTATTAAATTGCAATAGTGCCAAGCACTTTAACAGGCCCTAAATATGGTAGGTTGTATTAGTCAGATCGGTAATGAATTTGTTGCTAAAAATATGTTATATTTTTCTATCTTGTATGGTTATTTTTTTATGACTTTGCCATATCAATAATTATTCAGTTTAGGTGAAATGATTTACCCCTTCCTTTTAATCCACACACTCTACCTTCATATATTTGTCGTAGCTCGATTCACACTCATCCTCTCAACATTCCCAAACCAACATACGACAATTCTTTTACATGTACCTGTTGGATTCCCTTTCAAGCCATACTCCTTCGGCATCCATTTATTATTGACCGTGCCCATACGGGTTTTCCCACATACATTTGTTAGATATCTCATTCCAACCGCATTCACCTTGCTCTTGTGTTTCTCCTGACAAACCCACACTTCACATCCATAGAACAATGTTGGCGTTAACACCACTTTTATATAGGCATACTGCCACCTTTACCTATTTTGATACTTATTCATTTTTTTTGCAATAGTTCACATACATCCAACTACTCTTTAATATGCATTCACCCGTCAGTAAATTACACTATCCATCCTTACATTTTTACAAAACATTCTCCCCAAATACATACATCTTTCACGTGTTCTAAAAATTTTCCATTTATACTAAGCTGACAAGCATTTTATGATCTGTCCTCATCAAAAACTATCACCTTAGTTTTGGTGACATTTAAACATAGATCCATTCTGCCTGTCACTACATTCAAACGATTAAATGCATTTTGCAAGTCACTTTCATTCTCAGCCATTAACACGGCATCATACGCATATAACAGCACTCTCACAATGACATTGTCCATTTCACACCAACACAACTGTGTCCACACAAGCATCCCTCATACATAACACCTTGTTCAGTGTCAAACCATTTGCTCAAAGACTCATCCACCCTAGCACAGGCTTTGCTTCCATTATACACCACCATAATTACATTTAATAACGATGCATCCACAACAAATCCTGTTCACCTGATCATATGCTTTCTCCACATATCAACAAATACTACGTAATACACTTTCTTCCTTATTGCTATACATTTCTCAATCACTTGTTGTAATGCAAATATCCGGTCCATGAACCTCTACCTGACTTGAAACCCCAATGTACACCCCAAATCTTGTTCGCAGTTTTTTCATTCAACCTCTCAATTAAGAGAGTGCATCATAGCAGGCCCAACTAAGCTCCTGGCTCCCGCGAGGTGTGGAAGTTAAAGGGAGAAGAAAATAACAACATATGCCAGAAAGTGTGCTGTACATTCATATTTGAGTGATTACTCAAAATTTTCCGTGGTGATGATAGAGGGCAAAGCGGCAAAGTTTCTAGTTAATAACTATATTATGTCTTTATTAAGACTGAATAAAGATTTGTGCACAATGCTTAGCTATGAAGCCATTCTAAAACGATCAAAAAACTGTCTTTTCAACACAGTTTTTATCCAAATATTATTTATTATTTCAACCATGTTTTCTGTATTAGGAATATTTATTAATGAATCGGATAGCCGAAGCTATCATCTATGCATTTTAGTGAGGATAGCTTATATAAGATCACAGCCATCAGACAACGCAACCATGATCCACGACTCAGTAGTTGGCATATGTATTGCAGCCAATTGACGTCCATCAAAGACTCTGCCTTAAAAATATGAGTGAAGAATGGCCATGAGCACAGGACAAATCCTGGATAGCTCAGTGATAAGAGCATTGGCGTACTAAGCCGAAGGTCCCGGGTTCGATTCCCATATCCAGGTGTCATTTTTCAATTTTCAGAATATAATATTTATTAACTCTTTACCTCCATTAATTTATAATCAGAAATGATCCATATGTAATAGTATTTGTGTAAATTTACTATTTTGAACTGACGGAATCAGCGAGTTGATGGGCATGTGATGCACCCTCTTAAGTCTCCAAAAACTTTTCCTGGAATACTTAACAAACTAAATGCCCAAAAATGTTTACATTCACTCTTAATGCCTTTACCTTTGTACAAAGGAACAATGATAGCTTTCTTTTAGTTATTTGGAACATTTGAAATTCCAGCACACACATTGAACAAGTCACACAATCAATCTGGCAAATCATGCCCCCACACTAACATTTTCTATTTATTTTCTGCTACTTTCACAATAAAATGTCTCAAAATACTCCCTCCATCGCTCTCTTACTCTTTTCATACCAGATCGTCTCACCACATTCATTCTGAATGCCATAGGTCTTTCCTTGCACTCCTTGTTTTGTTATCTTTACTCACTACCAGAACAGCTTCTTATTTCATTCAAAATAATTTTACATTATTTCTCCTTTTTTTAATCTTATTTACTTCCTACATTCCTTTACTACTCTGCCTTCATCTTTTTCTCTTTGATTATGTCCCACAACCTCCTATGTTCTGTTATAATTCTGGTTACTGTAGATAATACAATCATTATAGCGCAAAAATAACCTTAGCCAGGGCAAAATTACAACACAGATGAATCTTTTTGTATTATACTCTAAAAAGTGTGTTTTATAATGTACTCAAAATCCCCATTAATCTTGACCTGGGAAATCAGTCAAAATCCAAGATGGCAGCTGAATTGGTAATTTTATCAGTAATTTTATGCATTTAATGTTGTGGAAAATAGAGTTTAGACAATATTAGGCCTATACTTAAAATCGGTATTTATTATGTTTCAGATTGTGTCATTTGTCGCATACTCTAAATCCCTATTAATTCCAAACCAAGAAATCAGTCAAAATCCAGCCTATCAGTTGATTCCACCTCCCCCCCCCCTAATTATGATTTGTGTATACAGTAGCCCCGTGGCTTCTTTGGTGCTGACTGACCGCTTTAAAAAGATACCAGATCAAATTACGTATCCCTGCACCGAACCAGATGATCTGCAAAAACATGTGTTTAGCAGCTGTCACTTCTGACAGTCAAAATTTTGGTGTATACCTAAATGTTGAATGTCAGAAGTCAGTTGTGAGCTCTTAGTCAGTACCAAAGAAGCCATGGTGCTACTGTAGCTATAATGACACTAATTTATTTAGCTAAAAATGTTGTAAAACTAATTTAGTGATATTTATTTTGTGCACAGAATAGTTGCAGACTGTGGAATTTGCTTCATTCAGCTTGTATAATTTGCAAGAAAGACACATATGGAACAGACAGTGTATTGTTGCAAGTCAAATGTGAAAGTGATGTCAGCAAATTCAGTCAAAGTATAGGAAGTGATGTTATAGCAGTTGAAGGTTTTAAAATTCATAGATTGTAAAAAAAAAGGTTTACTGACAAGAGAAAATTGGGGCACACAATAAGAAAATGTTGAATGTTCTTCGGGTGTTAAGAGGACCAGTCGCTTTACCAGAGAACCTGGTGATTCAAAAACTGATTGTCTCTTTTGTAGAATCCTTGTAGATTTTATCAAGAAACATGGGTCAATACATAGACTCAAAAAGTTTGAATAAAAGATGACGAGTCTCTCAAGCAATGCTGTAAATAATGATTATATGAGTGGTTATTTTTGGTCGGTGGTCGAATACAAACTTCCATATCTCAACTCCATGCAGATGATTGTATGCATCACGAATTATATAGCATCAATTTTTGTACTGGAAGACGAGATCACTCAAGAACATACCCAATAATTTTGTGTAAAGAAACAGAAAGAAGAACGTCCTCAAAATGAACATCGAAGCTTAGCCTTTCATAAACCTGCAGTTATTTAGAAAGTAAAGATGAAGAACAGATAACAATACAAGATCTTATAACTATCATATAACAGGGTTTTGGAAGAAACTGATGTGTCAGCCTATGATCGCAGACAGATGAAGTGCAAGTTAGTTGAAAACTTTGGAGAAAGTATTATCATCTCTGGATCTAAAGGCCTAATAGATGTGGTGACTCTGCGAGAAAGAGCAGATGTAATCTTGAGACAGGACTACGGAAAGAGTAAAGATGTAAATGTCACCTTACAAAAGATTCTGACTATAAAAGCTGCTGTGAAAACAATCAAAAGTGACATTAAGTTTAAATCTACAATCAGCAAAGACATATATCCAGGAAGTGAAAATCTAAACACTACTGAAGGCCTAAATTAATTTCTTGATTCCTCGAGGCTTCTGCTTTCAAAAATTTTCGTTGGAAAGAATATCAATCTGAAAATAGCCTCAATCAGTCAAATATGCAGTCTGCTTGTCCAATGTGTATATTATTAACACCTTTTCAAATAGGACTTATAGTGCAATTACAGCATCATTTTCGTTCAAGATATTCTATAAACATTCTACATAGTCTTGGATTTTCCACATCATACAATGATGCTCAACAGTTTGAAAGAAACACAGCAGTTGTTTCTGCCACTTAATTACCAGTTGGTGACAAACACATGATGTTATGATAGCAGATGATGTGAATTACAATTTATGTTTGTTGGATGTGATGGGCATGATTGCAGCTGTTATCATACTCACAGTCATCCACTGGTGTTACAAGTTGCAAGATTAAAAAGTATGATCTTCTCCAGCTAGCATCAACATACATGAATATAGAGCCTCAGATAACTTGATATTTTAAAAAGTATAGTCTTTGTTGATCTTCCTTCTGTAGCACCATGGCCTGGTATGCTAGATCTGTTTTATCAGATTTCTGGATATTTGAAACCAAATAGATCACACTGATCTGTTATGATGCAAGTTGTCTTTGGCAATGAAGATGCTATTCACAAGGGAAATGCAGTTGATAAATCTTTACCTATAATTGATTTGAATCCCAATGATATTACCTGCATATGGTCAACGTTGAATTTCTTGTTTGACTTAGCAAAGATGAACAATATAGGTTACTTGCAATCATAAAATTTGACAAACCATTGTTTTGGAAAGCTCCCATCATCAAGCTAGAATATGATGAGCTTGAACCAACTGTCCTACTGCTTGGAGAGTTTCAAATAATTATGAACTTACTGGTTGCAGTTGTCTCACTGACGGAATGTTTTGTTCTTATGGAGTTATTTAAAGAGATATACCAGAAAATACAGTTTCTCTTCTGTTTGGTGGAAAGGCCTATTCACGATTAATCAGAAGACACCTTATAGAACTGATGCCATATTTTGTACCATCTTTCCTGAATATTCATTTCTAAGTGCTTAAGAAGGAGAGAGAGAAAGATATATATAAACCGTATAAGCTGATTTTGAAAATTTGCTTGAATTGTTTGACCATTTCTTGGATTAGGGGAAATGCATTATTTTCAAAATTTTATAAAATACACTCTAATTAAGCAAGCAGTTGTCAAAAATAGCTTTCAATAAATAATAAAGGCATTTTGTACTGTACATTAGATAGAAATATGAAATATTCATTCATCATCTTAAATTTTGACTGATTTTCCAGGTCAGGATTAATGGGGATTTTGGATATATTATAAAACACACTTTTTAAATTATACTGGTAATGCAAAAGTATTTGTTTTGCATTGTTGCAAAAGTCAAAATTTATTTTTACTCTACTAAGATGGGTTATAGCCTAATAAATAATATAAACTAAACTCCAAAATAATTGAAAAAATATTCATATTGAATACACAAAAATACAGGGAATTATGAGAGGCTAATCAATAAATGAATGAAAATGATACTAAATTCCAGGTTATTATTAAAAAACTTTGCTATAGTTGATGATTCAAAAGTAACCTCACCTCAGTGATGCAGAAATAAATATTGTCAAAAGTATGTAAGATTGCACAACCAACCTTTAAAAGTTTACATACAGTACCTACATTATAGAGTGTTTTTTTTCCCCTACAGCATATTTGGCTGGAAGGGACGTTGACGTCCAGGTTCTGTCGCCTTATGTGTATACTATTAGTCATTCTGTTGGCACAGAACATTGCCCAGCGTACACCAGAGGAGGTTGTCTACACGTCGTACCCGCAATGAGATGATGTGATGATAGGGGCCTAGTTATTATGATGTTGTGGAGCTGAGGTGAGTCTCCTAACATAAGCCTAATTAACCAAACTCTGGTGATCATTAGGATTATTCCCCTCAAGGGAAAGGTACCAACGGTACCAGCCAGTAATCAAACCCGGGACCCCTAGGATTGTAGCCAGGTGCACTGACCCACTACCCCACGGGGCCGGTTATTATAGAGTTGCTTAAATCACAATAACCTTCTGAGTGACTACACTTTGCTCTCTTTCACAACACACAAATTTCTTGTTAATGGTTAACTATCTTTTTCTATTCAAAATGAAAATATATTTGCACATCTTTTAATGATTTTACATCCAGCAAATTCACACAAGGCTACATTTAAACTTATTGAAAACAAAGTAGCATCCACCAGAATTAATTTTAGTTTTCTTTTTTTCCTCATTTATTTGAGGTATTTAACAAACGCTTTCTGAACTGACTAATTATATCAGCGTACAATAATTTCTATGAGTGAGAGTGAAAGAGCCTTTCAATTTTTATTAGAAGGATATTTTCACATACTTTCCAGATTTTTTAAAACATACCACAATCAAAATGGGACAGATGGTTTTCCTTCCCCTCCGAAAGAAATTGTGTTAAAATTGTTATCGCTCAAGAAAAATCTGATGATCCCAAATGGGTTTGAAACCGCAAACATCGGGTCCTGAGGCAAGTACTTTACACCAAGACCACAGGAATTCAGGAGGTCAAATATTCAAATAAATTAATGCAATGGTATATATTTTAAGAGTATGTATAAATATATTACCTAACTTAATAGGCTCCTTTTTGACCCAGGTTAACCTAATCTCCTGTTAACCTTTCTACCATTCCATTATCTAATAAATTTGAATCTCTATTAATATTAACAAAATAGACAATTTAACTTATGCTGTAAAATATGTCATATCGTAGGGGTTCATGGTCTTCTATATTTACATTTGGATTAGATTAACCTAATTATTCAAACCTCTAACTGTTGGAAAAATAAAATGATTTAAAATTAATTTAGTTATATAGTATCATTGGATACTTTATTTCCTTGTGCGTGTAGTGATAATATTAAATTCTTAATGATTTGCTACGTAGGTGAAATGCAATGTTTGTGCATATAATGATAATATTACATTTTTAATGATTTGCTACCATAGGTGAAATACAATGTATTATATGATCGGTGTTTATGCATCATTGCCCATAAGATGTTTTGATGTCATATTGTGATAGTATTTTAAATATTTATGTTTTCCTATATTTAAGGTGAGGTATTTTAAATTATTAAATTTTTAATGATTTTCTACCATAGGTGAAATACAATGTATTATATGATTGGTGTTTATGCATCATTGCCCATAAGATGTTTTGATGTCATATTGTGATTGTATTTTAAATATTTATGTTTTCCTATAATTAAGGTGAGGTATTTTAAATTATATACGTAGAATTATTAGAAAAAAATTAATTTTCTATAAAATGACAAAGAAAATAATTTAAGAACCCCGCGAAAGATATTTTGCGAAGAATATAGAAACAAAACTGCTTTTAATATCAACTAGATTATTTAATTGTAATATTTTGACATTCATATAAATAATAGCCAGGATGTATATATTAAAATAATATAACATTTCATGTTGCTAGATAATCGATTATTGAACTTTACAAACCAACCTTGCAATATGATGTTTCCAATTAACTGCACTCAGCACCTTTAGTTCGTTAGTAGAAGGTAAAAGTTGAATGTAATGAGGTTGAGGACGAGAAGTCGTCTAGTTATAATTATCATCTATCAAAAATGACTTTTTTTTTTAAATAATCGGTCTATTTAATTCAATTCACTCTTAGTGAAACTTTAGAATACTTAAAAGTATTCAATATAAAATAGCACTAAATAAGTATAGCCTATTTGTTGAAAGCACCAATAACATTATACAAGTTACATCAAATGCAAATAATAAAATTGTCTCATAATTTAAAAACTATAATAGACACGAGCTAAAACACTTTAAACATCCATAATATGTTATGTTTATTTTATGTTGTTTGTACATAAATAAAGTCCTACGCACACTGTTGATACAGTCCAACATCTCTAATTTTATAAAAAAAAAAACTAAAAAAATATCCCTTATTTGAACGAAATGGAAAGTGTAGAAGGCTTTAGCGTTGCTGGTAGAAAGAGCTGTATTATTCTGTCAGCTAGATAATAAAAAATATCCTCATCTAAAGAGAGGATAAGCAACATAATATATATTAGTGTTTATCATGTATAATGTATATTATAGTCTCACCAAATAAAATGTTGGCCTGTCTGAAATTGCAGCTTTTGAATGTGGCGGCTTGAAACGAAAATGGCGTGTATGAATCTTGGTATCTCGTTAACGGAACAGCCACTTAACTAAAATATAGGTACTTAGACTAGAAAAAAATATTCTTTGAGACAGTCAAGCTGTTTCTAAATACAAATATTAAGTAAATTGTAACAATTTATTAATTTTTGTTAGAATTGTTAATAATATTACTTAGCTTATGTTAAATTTCCCGCATTCCTTTATTCTTCATACGTAGTGTATTTTAACAATTGTACGACTCTAGCAACATATTAAATTACAGTTAATACATCTAATTAAGTAACTACTCCATGTTTTACAAAACAACCTAAAAACTGAAAATTGCTGTATTATAAGATAAAGAAAAATATTATGTAAGAACTGCACAACAGAGTAGAAGTATAACTATGTTATACGTGCTATTTATACAAAGTCATATCGTTTGTGAAATTATATTTACTATCTTCATCAAAATATTAATTATTTCTTCTTCAGAGCTAGAACCTATCTCTTTCTCCATGTTTTCACTTTTACTCTAGTAAAAGTCAATACACGCAGTTCCAGCTTTAACACATGAACTACCATACATGCCCTTCTATAATTATTGCAGGACATCATTCCAATATTTCCTCCAGTACTAGCGTTCCATCAATTCACTTAAAAGCTATATCTGAGCAATTATTTACAATCCAATAATATCGATTTGGAGAAGGATCATCTGGTTTTGCTTGAAGTGCTTTTCTCCATACTGAGAATATGCAACCTGAGTGAAGAACGACACGGTGGTAAGTGCCTTCAGATTGAACATTACACCCTTTTAATACAATGCAACTCACACCTATGTAGGCCTACATTCATATCTTTTATAGCCCTATTACGAATGTACATTTAACATTTTGTATATAGGTTTCTCCAACATGCTGAAAGTATCGTCACTTATTTCTTAGTGTGAAACAAACCTACAGGGTATATATATATATACATATATACATATACACACATATATATATATATATACATACTTGATTTTAGCAGGTTTTAAAATGTAGATTTTTTCCCTTGATACAAAACGCAGACACTGAGTCGCAGCCAGATATTGCATGTAGGCCTAGTATTCTAGAAAAAATTTCAAACAATGTGATTCCACTTAGGAGCCGACGTTAAATATTTTCAACGATAATATTACATTTAATTATTCGCTTATTACAGCTTTTTACAAGGCAAATGCATCCACAATTTGTAATTGATACATAGTAGCAAAGTAGAACTGTGACATCGGTATCATCATCATGAATAACAAATTGTTGTTGAAGGGATTTTGATTTGAGGATCATTATGGTGTCGGCTTCTTCCTTAGTGCTGCAAAACTCAGTTACTAGCTCAAAGCCTTCTTTTTCATTTTTCCAATAGACAGTTCCAGATTTAACATACACCTGTCTTTACACTAACTTCTTTCTGCAAATTTCGTTCTTCCATTCATAAACTAGAAAATTGGCTGGCTCTTTGTTTGGAATCCATGTTGACAGAAGTAACTGCATGGAGAATCTCTTTGGTAAATTCTTGACAAATGATGTACAAAGTACTATCTAACTTCATTCTTCTTGAACTTATTTGTCTTTATAGAGGTGCTTGATAGTGCGCTACTGGTTAATTGTCTTTTCCGCTTCTGAAAGGAATCCAGCTGTAATAGCACCCTTTCAATTAATCTTGTTTTAGATCCGACAAGCATTGAAGAAATTGTCAAGCCCTTATAACAATCCCTATGACATAGTGTTTCCTTGTTGACAATTTTACTATAAGAAATCCCTCGCCGAGTTTCAGTTAAACGCCTAAATTCATATTCATTATAGTTTGTTCGTAAACTAGAAATTTCACGAATTTAGAAAAAAGAATGTAGTGTATATAAGTGTGTAGGTCAGTTATTTTTAGAATTTTAACAGATAATGTATTTATTGTAAAGTAGTTTTATCACAAAATCCATTTTAAAATTTTGCTTTGAACTATTTTTGGGTTTAACTAAACAAAAAGGGCATGTTATTATTTTGTTTAGAATCTACAACAAGAAAATGTGATAAGAACATAGCATTCAATTAGGTAAAATATATCCTCCAAATCATCACCATAATATGATTTCTTTATTCATATTGGATTGAATAAGGATGCAAAACTTATACGCTTAATGGTGACTAAATGATTGCAGTTGAAGAGTCCAGGGGGAAAACCGGATAAGTCCAAAATCTTCGATTTTCTGATTTCAATGCCATCTAGTAGTTCAACCGCCATATTTTACGAAAGTTTCATCAAACTTGGGAAAAACATGAGGAGTCCAGAGATATTTACAATATTAAAATACCAGTACAGGGGAAAAAGCTGATAAGACCATACAAAACTGGGGAATAACCTGACACGTCCAGGAAACCTTACAACTTTTTTCGTAGGTAATATGCCGCCGCTTACAAAAACCATCAAATGGCGGCTTTTTATCAAAGAGTGTTTATTGAAACATTAGAGTAAAGTATAATATGAAATTGCTACTGACCGCCACCTGTGGGTCACCTTATTGCCAACCAATATTTTGTAAGTGACAGTCGCGGCTCTAGTTATTCAGAGTGTTCAGCTGTCGCCGTATGGCAAACAAATCTCTCGTATACACCAACCACTGATATTTGTACCATGACTACTTTTGCTGTATAACCATTGTGAGGGACGGTGACCAACAAATATTGTTAAAATATCCTTATCACCGATTCCTTGTCCATCTCTAATAACCTGTTTGCTTAGCATCATTTTGTGAATGTTTGTGTCAGGGCAATGCCAGCATCTATGTAGACTGTAGTTTTCTTTATTTAAAGTTAGCGTAGAAACGTTTTTTAGTGCGTTTTATTCTGGTCAATAACAATTGATTTACAAGAGAGTGATTCTAGTTGTGACAAAGGAAATAGTATTTCAAAGCAGAAGCTGACAAAGAAGAGAAGAAAATTTGGCCGTGTCAGAGATGCAAGCAAACTCTTGAGATTGCAATCACATGAAACAGGAGAACCATGCAAGTTTAGAAAAAAGTGCTTCTATGTTTTAAGTGAAGAAAGTAAGAAACGTATCATCAAGCACATGAATGAATTTCTAAGCCATGATGAGATTAATCTGTATCTTAGTGGACTAATCACAGTAGTCCCACTGCAGCGAAAACGACCGAGGAAAGATGAGGAGGTCAATTTTCGTGAGGCTTCCTACATATTTTGTGTCCACGTTGTTGAAAGTGTTCAAGAAATACCTGTTTGCCAGTCAGCGTTCCTATCTTTACACGGGATTCGAAAGGGAAAGCTAAATTACTTACTACAGTCTCTAAAGCGAGAAAGCAAAGTCCAGCGAGACAAGAGAGGGAAACACAAAACACGCCCTCACGCATTGAATGATTAAACCCGTAATGGGATTCACCAGTATATATATTCCTTTCAAGCACAAAACAGCCAGTACCTACCTGAATCCTTGACCATAGTAAAAATGTTTGAAATGTTCAAGGAAAAGTTTCCAGAACAGAAAGTATCTTATGAAACATATCGTACAATCTTCAACGTTGACTTTAATATCTGTTTCGGCCACCAACTGTGCGATCCTTATAGTTCCTGTGATGATTATAAGTACAAGTAAAAATAAATTGGAGAAGGATATATCTGCAACAGCTGCAGAAGAAAGAAAGAATGTGCTTCGTTTTGAACTTTTGACACTTGAAACAGAACACCAGCTCCACCTGAAAAAGCAGCAAGTGTTTTACGATAGTAAAAGGAAAGCTAAGAAAGAGTGTATGAAAAACCCTTTGTGCATTGTTTATTGTTAGATCAGTACCATTTGTCTCTACTTAATTATTAAGTCCTTTATGCTATCTCTTTGGATAGTGCTCCTTTATCTAGGCTCTCTATGCCTCGAAATTAGTTAGTTTTTAGTTTTGTCTTGTGATTGATTGTTTTGTTGTTGAGATTTAGACTGTTTTTTTATTTATTTTTTATTTTCTTGACTCCTTCCACCTTCATTAACCTTTCCTCACTCTTGGAGGCCACAATAACATACCTGGACCCTTTTAGGTCTATTGTTTTTCTGCCAAGTGTCGCTGGCGCGGTTTTTCGTTCTGCTGATTTAGTGAGTCGTGCACTGAGACTTGATAGACCCATAAGTGATGGTTATAGGTTCCGTGAACATTCACTTGGAAGCGGTCCAATCTCAGTTATTCGTGTACGTGTGTTAATGAAATTGACTGCTCCAAGACAATACCAATCAGACAACATAAAGTGAATGAAGGTGAGTTGCCTCTACCCATTCCCACTCCACCATACAGTCCATTTGTCCGTGTTCGTAACACTGGTCCCCCAGAGGTTTTTAATTTTCAGTTCTTGTGATTTACGCTACACCCTCTAAAGGCTGAAATTTCTATGGACTACAGTAAAAAATTTCCATGCCCAAACATAAAGACCAATGATGTTTACTATCACCGG
The DNA here is from genome assembly GCA_902151425.1 of Timema shepardi. Classification (NCBI taxonomy): domain Eukaryota; kingdom Metazoa; phylum Arthropoda; class Insecta; order Phasmatodea; family Timematidae; genus Timema; species Timema shepardi. The sequence goes on along the minus strand of CABFVX010001136.1, from coordinate 138,684 downwards.
CAATCATCTGTTTTCATTCTCAATGTCCACGTGCTTGCAACAGGAGATAGTTATTTTTATATGTACCCTGAGGTAGGAAAGGAGCAGACGAGGTCTGTTATTCGTGTATCACTTTATATACAACTTTACGGATTCCCACAAATCAAACATCTTGAGATCTTTTGCGATTCATGTGGAGGCCAATATAAAAATGTCTCTACATTCGGATTCTTCCATCTTTTGGTGTACTATGAAAAGCGACTGGATTACGTAAAGGAAGTCTTCCCCATAAGGGGGAATTCGTACGTAGAATGCGATAGTAACGTAGGTTTGATCGACCAGGGAGAAGAAGCTGAATTACCCGAGGACTGGTATCAAGTATTCCAAGATGCACAGCAACTTTCTTCGCCTTTTGAGATCATAAATGTTGAAGAGCAATCTGAAATTATAAAAGGATGGTCAGCCCATCTGGATCACATCTACAAGAAAAAACTTTCTTTTCACTCCAGGCCTGAACGGGAGCTGGAGATAACACGAGAGCATGCAGCCTTGGTCAGGTTTCGAACGAGCTACAATGGTTTCTACGAGCAAGCTTCCTTGGTTCCACCAAGGAAAAAGCGAACTACTCTGCTGACAGAACATGACTTGAGAGAGGGCGAGATTATCCTGCCATCTGTACATTACGAAGGTATGTTAGAATTATTTCATAGCTTAAACTTTAATAGACAATTTTTATTTATTAAGAACTTTGTGTTATTTTTACAATAATCTGTTACATGAAATATTCATAAAGATTAAAGGAGTAACCTAGCTAAGGCATATCTACATTATTTTATTTATTGATTCATTTTTTTTTTAGGTTTCCTTAAAATTTCCTCCGAGAAGTACAAGGATCTACAACATCTTAAACGATTTTTCTGCAGTGAAACTCAAACTTACTTTGATCATCTGCCCCATTAGAAGACTGGTGAAAAAACTTCTTACTTAAGAAAATGTTTTGAAAATTCATTGTAAGCATAGTTTTTGTAAGCTTAAAATACTGACATTCTTTGTAAAATAAATTATAAAATGCAATTTAAACAATGATTCCCTCCTCACTCGCTTAATTACCCTTCCCCCCAATCCTCATATGAATAAAACATACGCCTAATATGTTTAAGGAAATAATTTATTCCATTCTATAGGTAGTCATAGGAAGAACATATTAAAAACTTGATAAACCCTGGACTTATAATGTTTTTCCCATTTATAGGTTGTGCTGGTTGTAAAAAATCAAGTATGAATAAGTGTTTTTTGGAGTAATGCATTCAAATCAGTGAATAATGTGTTATAATATTAACATGATACAATATGAAAGCTAGAAGCATAAAAAATCATGAAAGGATAAGTCTGCACGAGTCTTGAAACTTTCAAAATGGTCTCCTGTGAAATTTCATAAATGTGACTTATCAAGTTTTTCCCCTGGGCTCTTCGTTATCAACAAATTTACAAAGACGTTTTTATGCAAAATTTAACTCTCCTAGTTTGTACTCAACAAGCCTGTTGATAAAATGAACGGTTAACATTATAGAACCAAAAAACTATTTATGGCCACAATTTTTTCAAAATGGCGGCTGTACGGTGGGGGATATTTCAAAAAGGTATTTTTTCTTCTTGTTGCCTTAACTAACAACTTACCACAAACAAATCAAAATTAATGTGAAATATTAGCGAAGCTTCCATTTCTCCTTCCACTGTGTTCACTTACATGAGGTCATGTTTCACTAACCAATAGTAGGGAGGAGAGTGTCTACAAATAACTAGATGAAATCATTCTGTGGGGGCAGAATTTACAAAGTCCCCAGATAAAATATAACGAACTATTAAGAAACCACACGAACAAAGTTCATGACATGATTGGACACAAATCTAGGAAGACATACATTTGCGTACTGAGCTATCGTCTCATGGTCCTGTTGAAGCGATATGTAACGATAAGTCCTTATTGTTTACAGTCCATATTATTATATTTTAGAAAAATATTTTTCTCAAACTTTTCCCAGTGGCCAACTACTTGATAAGCATTCGATGCACATATGAACTACCCACCTTAGTATACTATTTACATGCACAATTGCCACAGCCGGGAATTCTATTAATGAACGTTTTTATTAAACATGTATTTTACTTTGTTTATTATTCACAATAATGGACATATAATGAGGAAAGAATTATTGATTAAATAGATACGACCTGCCAATTTTGTAGTGATTTAACTCTTTCGCATAATATATATTCTTTTTCCCTATAGTCCCGTCTGCGGACCAAAATTTGGGAACAACTGTGTTTGATGGTCACATCAAGTCTGTTAAAAAAATAGTTATATAGAAAAATAACAGATTTAGGTCTACTGACTCAAACTATAACAAATTAAACAATTGAATTTAAAAAAAGGTTTAAACAAAGTCTATTAATAGTTTGAGTTTTTATGATCTTTATGAATATCCGTATATAGAGTACACCCTGTCCGGGTGAATTGAGTGTGTTTTTCCCTAAATTACTACCCACTCTAAATACACGCACATATGGGTACATTTCCTCAAAATTCTAGCTTAGTCATTCCCATCTCACGCGGACGCGTAGTAAGATGCGGCGCAAAATAATAATATTCAAACATTATAATGAAACAAGGGGATTCAGAGTGTAAATAATTTATACATATTATATTGGTTATTTTGATGGTTAATGGTTTTTCTTCTTTCTTTCATAAGCAATAAATGTGTTATTATTTATAAATAATAATACATTTTAAATAATTTTTCATAAAAATAACAATAAATTATAAAAACATGGAGAGAATTTTATTCAAATATTTAAAAATTTGTTTTTGATTATTTATTAAACTACTACTGTATGATTCTATAATTATATATTTGGTAGTTATTTGTGTAACAATTAAATGATATTAGTAAAGAGAGTTATTTAACTCAAATATATTTATGTTCAAAAACACAAAACTTGAGTTTCCCATGCGGTCAAAGTGAAGTGGTATTATACCTGACTCAACATTTTGTTCTCGCAGTCCTTAGGAGCCGGGTCGACCAGCCGTGGAAAGTGGTGTGAAGAATTAAATGGATGTCTGTCTAAGAACATCGGAACAGCCCGGGACCGATCGGCCAACCTCGGCTGCATACGTTATTTGCTACCACCCACTGTTCACGCCCACTTATTGAATAAAACAACAACAACAACATGATTTTAAGTTCATACACGCCTGAACTGTCCTATTAAGACTACACCACTGGCTGCCTGTAAAATCTGTATTTTACAATTTGCCAGCTGTTTAAAATACCTATACTGTACTTAGAAAGCAAGATTCTTACAGCAGGCCTGGGAATAATTCATGTCAATAAGAGGAGTGGGGTGTAGGCCTACAAAAATAATATTAAAAAAAACCTATAGACTGTAATCACTTGTTGACCTTCATAGTTAAGATAAATAGTTAAATAAACATTAATAATTTTAAAGACAACGCTATATTAATAAAATAAAATATAATACGAAATTGAATCTTTAATCGGGAATTGGTTGAAACGTGAAATCAAATGACTATTCGATACAAGGGTTTAAATGTGCCGGATAGATTACAATAATATAATTCTTTTTATTACTATCCATCACACTATGCCACAGCCCGTACACATTTTAGTCCTAGCACAGCTTCTTGTTACCATAGAAACCAATGCTTCGTGGAATATATCTCTCTCTCTCTCTCTCTAACTCACTTCATTGTAGTTTACATTCTTCCATGGGATAGCAGCGCCAGCCGAATGACGTCAAATGAATAGCCAGCTCCAATTGGTCCGAAAACTACTGTAGCCATCCGATGACGTGCAGCTTTTGGCTCCATGCCTGGTTCAATGATATGGCCTCCCGGGCGAGTGACGTCACCCCACCCACGCCGAGCGCGCGAGTTTTATGTGGTTATGTGTCGTCGTTATAAATCGATCAGGGAGGGAGGAAATAATTTGAGGAGGGAATAAATAATTTGAGAAAGAGGGGATTCTCGATATTCTGTTTTGACACCTCTACACCATTCCTTTAGCTTTCTATGTTTGATTAAAAAGCCGTTTTATTAATGATCAGCAGATACAAACGTATACACCGAATGGGTAGTGAGATGCGCTGCTAAAAATAAAATAGCAAATACGTAGCTCTCATCGTCGTGAACGCCAAAAGACCAATATATTTTGTCCTACAATAACTACTCACACAATAGAATGTGATGGCCGGGTGTCGAACCGGAACCGATAACAGAAATTAATAGTTATTTCAAAGGTATCGGAACCTTTAAATAATATGTAGGTTCATAAAGGTTCTAAAAGGTTATTAAAAGTTCTTAGTTTTACTTAAGCTCGAGACTGCTGAGGACGGGGAGATCGAGGTTCGAATCTCGGTCGGGTGAACTTTGGGTGGTTTTTCCTAAATGGTTTTCCACTCTCCCTCCACGCAAATGCGGGTTCACTTCCTCTAAGTCCACCTTCTCAATTCCTAATCCATTAGAGTAATTAGTACGTAAAGCGTATAACCCGAACGGGTAGTAAGACGCGGTGCTAAGTAAATCCTAGTTTTACAAATATATATATATATATATATAATTTTAATAAGTTGCACACTTTTTTTCTTTCCTTAACTTAATTTAATATAGAGATGTTGTGTTTTCCCCTTTATCAGTGCGTTCTGATATATATTTTAGTTTACTACTTTGTTTTAAACCTCTTTTCTAAGGTGATTAAAAAGAGTTAATGAGCCCTCAGCAATACACACTAATGAATTTAGATTCCAGAGGGATGTCATGATTCATGACTGTCATAATGTTCTCACTTGAAAGCTTAAACTAGAGGTATTTAGCTTTGATTGACTGCAGATAATACCACATTCCTCCAAACCTTGAAACTTCTAACCTAACGTGGCTTGGGCGTGATATGAAAATAGTCCCCAAGCCTCACATGACCTGACAATGATAGGAAAATAATCCCTGAACTGTTAAATGGGTGGTTTAACCCGTGGACTCTTTATTATGTCGTGACCCTCAAAGGGGACTTTTTATGTATTGTAATATTTTGTTGTTGCAGGAACTTCTCCCGTGTGAGGATCTAAATCTTGTGATGTTGGAATACATAAGGCCTTCTGCTCTTAGTAGCCGTATTTGTAGAATGGACGTATCCTTTAAAGGTCTGAGTGTCTATCGTCTTCATAGTGCGTAATTTGTGATTACGTTAGGATTATCTATATTATTTTATGTAATTACCCTGCTCGATAAGAGTCTAGGGGTCCTGGGTTCGATTCCAAGCTTGCACCGTGAGTATTTTTCCCGAAAGGGGAACTATCCCAACGATCACCAGGGTTCGTTTAATTTCCACTGGTTCCTCACCATCACACTCACTTTCACCACTTTCACCTCGCTTTAACTCATCTCATCAGGGCATGGAAAGAACCTCCATGGAAAGGTTGTACGATGGGCAATGGAACATTAATACTGGCTAATCTTTCCACTACTGGACTACGAATGATGTAGCCCAGACGCGCAATATTATATTATTGTATTATGTAACTACCCTATAACTTATGCTATAATTTTGGATACTATTACTCAGGACTAGATTAGTGATTAGGATGGGGATTAGTGATTAGGGATTACGACTATTTTGGTTCTATTATTTGGTAAGGCCTGGTGGGCTTGATTGTTTCTCGGGGTCCTTTCCTTATTGTTTCAGATAATACATTTTTATATCCTTTAATTTGACTGTGTAGATATTTTTAACTCAATTTCCACCACCTTTTGACATTTCTGCAAAAATAAAACATAGTAAATTTATTTCTATTGAAAACAATATTTTGTCTTCTTGTTTTGACATCTTTGTTCATGTTACTTGGTCGAACAGTGTTGGTTCCACCAGGTAACCGAGTATTGGTATAATATAGGTATGGTATTGGTATGATATAGCCATGCATGGCATAGGTATAGAGTTGGTAAAGTATTATTATATTAATGATATAGGTAGTAGACTTATTGGTATGGTTTAATAATAATAATAATAATAATAATAATAAAACTACTTTAATTGTATCTACCACCTTCTCCTACACTACGCTATCACGCGCGCGCGCGCGCACACACACCAAAAGGTGTCATCACTTCTCACACTCCTCAACTCCGCGACTGAGCTTACACGCGCAGATTATTTGCAAGTTTTATCTTAAAACCATTCAGTTTTAATTTTTCTATGTCTTTGGTTAAGTAATACCTTAAAGCGAAGCTGAAACAGAGAAAGAATTTGAGCAGTGATAGGAATTGCGAAGAGGAATAAATAAAGTTGCGTTTTCTTGTGAATGATTGGTGACATTTTTATTATAATTGAGTGAGCATATAAGGGTAGAGTTTTGTATTTCATAGCCAAGACTGTCTCTTATGACTTATATTATGGAGAGGTATGACCACGCGACTGGAGGTTAAATATAAATCTAACCCATGCGTTTTGGATTTTATATTCAATGGTATTAATACTTCAGCTTCTTAAATGAGTGTTAGGCAAAAAAACAACTTTTTTAACATATTTGTTTTACATGATTATTCCATGTGATTTTTCCATTTATACGTAAACCGAGGCTATTAGATTCCAACACGAATGAAATCGGATTATTATTTAAATTTATCTGTTGTGTTGATACTAAATTCAATGAGGACAAGGATATTTTTGACCCTATAATTGAGATTTTTTAGGATTCGCATTAAATCATTTTACAGTGTCCTATCATGTGTTGCACTTAGGTCAGCATTCATATTAACCAGGGCACTGTCAATATGATATAGGGAAGATGATAAATACAGTTGGAAACCATTGGAATGTAGATGATATTGATAATGTTGCAAACACCTTGAGAGAACATTTTTAATACTGAGAAAAGGAATGTACCGAGGACCAAACCTTATGCCATTCCATATGTCACTGAACGCCATGTTGACCTAACATAACACATTGCTGGCGATCATTAAGGTATAATTGCATCCACTGAGTCAAACCCACTGAAAAATGAAAGTTTGCTTGTAATTTAGCAAGAATAATATTGAGGTTAATGGTGTCAAAAACTTTGCTAAGGTCCAAGAGTGCCAACAACGTCAGCTGCCTCCTATCCATGGCGTGTCTTATATCATCAGCTAACCTTTATGAGTGCTGTAGCCTAGTTGTTATGTGATGTGGTTGAAACCCAGTTTGGTACTTGTTTACTAGCTTGTGATTATTTACTAGTTTTATATTTGTCTGTGTACGATGTATTCAAAGACTTTTGAAAGTGACGGAAGTATGCTTATATACAATAATCTGTTAGGGAAGAGATTGGCAACGGGGTTTTTGGGATAGGCCTCAATATTTCAAATTTCCACATAGAGGGAAGAATTAATTCTTGCAGAGAATGATTAAACATAACTCTAATAGAGTTTAAAATATGAAAAAGTTTTTTTCATAAATGTGATTGGAATTTGGCCATTTCCTTGTGTATTTGTTTTGATTCACTTAATTGTCTGCACAACGCCTGCTAGTGTGTTGTTTGAAAATGGAATTTTTTATTATTTGGGAATTGAGACAATAAATTAGTTAGAGTCCTATTTTTTTGATAGGATCAATTAAATTTGGAGTATTCACAAAATGATAACTAAGATCGTCAGATGATATGGGTATTTAGTGTTACCATTACGTTTATATCCAACACCCATTGTCTTAAGTCATTTAATAAACATTTAGGCGAGGAGCTATGTGATAGGTTATGTGTATACTGAAGGAGCTTGTCTGTCAAACTGTTAAAGTATAGTTTCATTCAAACAATTCACTTTTCCATCAACATTATTAAGAGCCAGTAGTATTTTTTTCCAAGAAATGGATGGGGAATATTTAATTCGAGGATCATCTTCCAAATGTTTGAGATTTTCAGCTTTAATAAGTTTAGGTTGAAATCTATGAATGTTGAAAGAATAAGATATAAATATTAAGTCATAATGTGAGAGGCCTGTTGCAGCAATATGTCTTTGATTTAGTACTTTGTCTGGATTAGAGGTATAAATAATGTCGAACTATGTATGTGAGCTAGGAATATTGTGTGTTGCATCAAGTGTGTACATATGGTTAGATTACATGATGCCATTATGTCAACAAGTTTAGATTTATCGGGCTAGTGTGAAAATAGATTTGTGTTTAAATCTCTCCATGATCACTATATAGTTGTAGTTAACAGCATGAATGATTATTTAACTTTCAAATGTGGTCAAATTTACAACTTTAGGGGTTTATAAACTACGAGCAGCTACATTTCTTTGTGTTTACATAACTATCTCTAAAATAAGAAACTCTATGGAGGTACTATAAGAGCAGGAGAAGAAGATAGTAGGCTACATTGTAGTTTACATCTCTTTGAACATAATTGCCACTCCCCCGCCTCTTTTCCGTTCGCGATCGTTTCTAATAAGATTATAAATGCGTTAGTGGACAAGTAAATTAAGAAGGGAGGAGGCAAGCCGTTATTCCAAAACTAAAATAACTTGAAAGTAAAGAGTTGCAAACATATTATGGAATTCATAAACTTGCGCAGGTAAAGATTGTGCATTCAGGTATGAGAGTTGTAGGGTTCAAGGGTGGGAGGAAAGCAAGTTCTTCAACAAATTAACTCTTTGTAAGGAGACAAACAGTGGGTAAGGATGGGGGAGGCTCGGTGTCACAGGTATGGAGTGAACATAGATCTTGGAGGTGGGCGTATGGTGGGAGTTAGTGTTACCAACCTTTGAGCTCTATCATATTAGGAGTAAATAAAATTAAACAAAATAATGCCAAAACTAAACCGAGTAGATGCAGGGATGCACACACACGCACACAAACATACAGATTAAATTTATGTAGTACATAATAAGAATAAACAATAAGATTAGTAATAATACAAATAGTGAAAATAAATTGAAATGAACAACACAGGTGAAAAAATAGAGGGTCTCAAACACCCACACGCATGGCAAGACAATGATTACATACATATATATATATATTAGTTAGATGTTTAGTTAGGTGTCCATGCATAAACCTAGCTTGTAAATCTTACAAATTGTATAGGTTTCCTATTTGAAGAAATATATTGATGTACACATACTACACCTGTACACCCTGATCCTCCAGAATAGCTATTCTGCCATCATGTATCCAGCATTGCCGAATTCCATATGTATCCCTCACTGCTTTGAAGAATTGTTGTCTCACGGACGGGAGTGACTCTGTTATGATAATGGAGATTTTTTATTTATTTTTATTCAGTGTTTACAGGCCCGGTATCTTACAAACTTTAAATCTGGTCCGTTTTCCACATAATTTGGACTTTACTTATACAATTATGATATGAATTTCCTTTTAAACGTTAGAGCACAGATTTTGGCTCTTAATTTAATTTAAATTCAACTACCCCTAGTTCCATTTGGTCCACCCCAGTACTCTCCACCACTGGGTCCTCCACAGTGCCCAGGATTTCACTCCCGAGCCCGCCAAGCGCCCAGAAGAGCTGGGCATCCCCATATACATTACCTAGGGAGGTGACCTATTGGAGTTGGTGCCTCGCCCACTTTCTAGCCACCACACTTCTGTTTTAACCCTTCCTTCCACCTTTGGCAGTTGAACTTTCTAATCTACCCCTACCTAGTTCCCCCCGTCCCTAATTTAACTATTTTAACTACTAAAGTAAGCTAAACTAATCTAACTCAACTATTCGATTCCCATTCCTGCCGGGGAACTCCATCACCCTGATGGTACCAGAGGGCTGCAAGGCAGCCGCCTTTCTCCATCTTGACTCTGAGGGCTCATCAACCACAATCCACCTCTCTTTGTTTCCAAGGTGGTGGGTCATATGGTGCAGGGAACCCCTCAGAGTTCATATTAACCCCACTAACTTTTGTTCATACGACTGGAAAACTGTACTTAGGATCACAAGGGCATCCATCCCCTGTGTTCCTCCGGACACTCAGTCGTACATGAATCCAGTTCCCAGGGCTCGTGCTTGCTCCTCCCAGCACCCTTTTTTTTTATCTTGGCAAGTTTTGTTACAGCTTATCCCCCGTTGACAATTCTTTTTTTCTCTACTCACTCCCCGCCGAGCCCACACTAGTGTCCGTGTCAGTCCCACCCTCCATGTCGCTTTCATCTTCTTTCTCATTGTCATTGTCAACGTCCTGTCTTATTCGTCCCTGTGCCTCTTTGAGTCTATCTATGTAGGCGGGCTTTACTCTATCTGTCGCTTACAGTGCAATATGGTCTAAGACTTTCCAATAGATTGGGTCCCTCAGTACTTCGACTACTAATCTTCCCTGGACCTCTCTCTCTGTTAGTTCCTTCTTTTTTCCAGCGTAAGGATGCACACAAGCACCACATGTTCAGGGGTTCCCACCTCACCACATTCACAATTCCCCGTCTCTAATAGTCCCAGATTCCTTAAAGATGCCGGGTACGGTCCCTTCCCCGTGATGAAGTGGACCAGACCTCGAGATGGCTGGAGCTGTTTATTCTCTAGTCTCTCAACCACAGTAGGGAACAATTGATAAGTCCTCCTACCTGTCCCACTTGTCTCCCAGCGTCTCTGACACTCCTCCAACAGGGCTATTTCCACCTCTCCTGATGTTGTAGCATCGGGTGTGGTGAGGATTCTCACCTTCTCCATGTTTCTCTTTTTTTATTCAGTACGCCACACCTTTCGTCCTTATAAGGAGGTCCAACGGCCATACACCTAGGGCCACACTCAGTGCATTCGTTTATACAGTCCGGTAGGCTCCCGTCAGCCTCAGTAAGATGTTCCTCTGTAGAACTTGAATCATTTTAACCGGAACGACATTGGTTAATCTGGGAGATGTTATTGGGAGTTTTATTGGCGTTTAAACCAAGTAAACGAGGTTGGTAGCTTTTATCTTTATCTTCGGCTCGCATGCCCGGTGAAATCTGTTGATAGCATAAGCCTCAATCTTAACACTAAGACTTGTCTCAAACTTCTTCATAACTTCAGTCCTCACGTCCTCGCCCGGCTTATCAGTCATTCCATGTACAGCAAACAGTTTCTCCTTTCCAAAAGTTTAGGCTCTCTAATTTTTACCACGGAACCAAGACTGCGTATTGTAGCGCTCACAGTTGCTTCAAACGTTTTAAATATTTTCATCACACTTCATGGTTGGCGACATTTGAACGTAGAACTGATGTTATGCACGAAAAATCAACAACACCGCCAACATTTTACTAAAGTTTTGAATAAATTAAATGAAAAACACTTAGTGGACTTAATTATTTTTAGCGATTTGAAATATAACTAAGATAAGTAAATATTAATACCAATGAATGTAACTTTGATATTCGTTCCGGAGCCATTACAGACATGTTCTACTCAATTTCCATCATGTTTAATAATTCTTGTTATGGGTCTGGTATGGTATCTGTATGGTATGATACATGTCCGTTATGGTATTGTATAAATGTTGATATGGTGCGGTGTAGGAATGATGACATAAAGGAGGTAATAGAAAGAGGTTAAGTGCACCAACATTTGTACAATTTAATGCACACAAAGGGAGAATGGAAATGTGAGTCTTGCACTGGGAATGTAATGGGCGTGTGGGAGGAAGATGTTGGTAGGAATGATACCATTCCATTATTTTGTGAATGTATACACGACGTAAGGAGGGATGAAGTAAATAATTAAATGCATCCATTAATATTTAGATCATGCCAGGAATATAACCCGGGACCTCTTTTACAGTAGGAAAACATGCTGCGCTCGCGCCATGGAAGGATAAGAATCTTGACCATTGGCTAAGTAACGGTATGGATGAGAGACGGGAGGATAGTGAGGGCTGGAGAACATGGAGTCCAGTGTGTAGGCGGAGATGAGAGAGGGAAACTGAGCAAGCCTGTTCTAATATGACTGAACATTGGCTGTCTTTGATACGCCAAGGTAATTAGCGCCTGTGAAGTCGGCAGCCTTTGAATCACCAGGGTAATTAGTGGTCGTGAGACTGGTATAACTGGCCATTGCCACGGTAACAATGTTAAAAGTTGATGGAGCACGCCATTTTCCTCCGTTTTATGGTCCAGGCACGTCTTACTATCGCTACTTGCTCTACTGCATGGCAGATATCATGGAAATAGATGCTGGACACGTTGAAGGCGGTAGGTATGACGTATATAAGCTGAGAGCGTCTTCCATAAGACTGTGGGTGAAATTTCTAGCTTAAAACCAGATCTTCGGGTACTTATCGATAGGTTTTGGTCAAAATGATGCATTATGGTGGCTTTTATTCTTTGGCGGTGAAAAACTCCATCAGCTTAGATGATCATATTAAATTAACCAGTTTCTCTCCCTCAGTTACCCGTAGATAAATTACAATATCGGCATAATCTATATTAAAAAGCGCATGAAGAATTATTGTTGACTAAATGAAATGAACAAACAAACGATTATTGGATACAATTAAACTGAGTTTTGTTTACGGTGCACACAAAAGACTTTTGATGAGCTTCGATCTTCAAAACAAATACATTTGATTGTGATTAATAACTAAAGTAGTCAACAATTAGTTATTGTTAAAATGTCATCTTAAAGGAAATTTAATGATGCACCAATTCCAAATAATTTTTTTAAAAAAATTTACATTTTAAAATGTATTTAATGTTTGTATAATGTTTTTTCGATCCTTTCACATATCTAATTAGAGGTTTCATACTGTATTCCTTTTAAATAATTCAAAAGTTTGAAACAAACGAGGGGTATTTTAGTAATAATTTAATGCTGAACAACTTTTAAACTAAGTTTTTTTTAATAAAAATACAATTTTTAGCGTTATTCCACTTTCTATGTAGAAAAACTGGTTTTTATTTAGTTTTTTGCTGTTTACTTGAAAAGAGAAAGAGTAGGAGTTAATCTCCAAAGGGAATTTTGAGCTAGTTTTTCATTCCGCTACCAGTTTGCAAAGTTTGGTTGTTTAATCCTGGAACATCTTGTACATAAAATAAATTAACAAGATTTTTTTTTATGACAGCTCCAACTAAGATCTTATTGATGTATGATATCTTGTAGATTTTTACTCTGTTATTTATTTGGCTAGAATCATTAGATCATGTAAATGCACTAATTCTTAGATACTATTTCCACATGTGTGAATATATTTTTTAGATGGTGTTTAATCTAAAATGTATTAATAATGGAATTACTTGTTGGTTTTATGAACATGTTAACAAATATAAATTTCCTTGGAATTTTTTTGTTTGATCTAATTTCACAACTTTAAATGGTAAACCAATTAACAGTTTATCTGTCCTACCTAGGTATTTGCACAGGCTATTTCCAATTAAGACAAAAAAATATTTTCAGATGGCGTTTTATCTAAAAGTGAGATAATTGCTTGCTGTATTGGATAAATGTACATAGTTATATTATTATTGGTTACATTGTCTAGTTTCACAACTTTCAATGGCATAACACAATAACGTAATACTTTGCATCTCTTTTAGAAGTAAATGAAATGTATTCCGAAGGAAATCACTATTTCTAAGACTTTTATTTTCCCAGGAATATTGAAATTCTTAATGTTTTTAGTGTGAATGTACATGGTTGCTACGTTAAAACTCAAATAGATATTACATTTTCTTCCTCATTACAAAAACTACTCGTCAATTTTTCTAATGGTATTGATAAAATGCTTACCAAAAATTGAATGGACGGTTTTATTTGAAAAAAGAATTATTTGTAGTATCGTAAAACTGAAATAAAAGCCTGAAATATGTAATAGTCTAACCACCACGGTTTATTCAGCCACCATAGAATATCTTAACATATCCTAAATCAACGAAAAGCATTTAAAATACAATATGTTGACCACATTTCCACGTTTTAATGTGAATACCGTTCAATTAACTAATTCTCTGGGGTGTTTATATGTGGGAGAAATGGCTTTGGAAGGGCATACATATAATATATGGGTTAGATATACAGTATATATATTTTTTTCTAAAGAAATTCTGTGATTTACTTGACAAAAACATAACAAAAAAAACACGCCAATTCTGTTTTAAAGAATACAATCACTCAGTTTGTAAAAATACTTTGGGTCTACAGAATTCTAGTTCTAATGTTCAACTCCAGTGGTTCTCAAAACTTATTAGTTACGCAGACCCTCTAACCAGGGAACAGCTGATTCGCGGACCCCTTGATGTAGTGTAAATGATTAAAAGAATGTTAAACATAAATGTATAGTATATTATAGGGATAAATAAGCCATAATATATTTTTAACGTAAATATAATTACAATACAAATGAAAATAAAATAAAATATGTATTGTATTTGTACATTTATAATCACTGATAAGGATTCGAACTGATCTAGGGACGTTAAAATATCATTGAACTATGGAGAATTTTAGTGGCCATCTCTTTCAAGTCCGATTCAACACTAAGACGACTTCATTTCACATTTTTATAACACAAAGAGCAGAAAAGACTTTCTCGCACAAATAAGTGGTTTGAAAAGTCATAAAATGTTTCACCACTTTTTCTGAAAGTTCTTTGTACTTACATGAAAGTGAATTTCCAAATGCTCCTCTCGAGGATATAGGCACAAGGGGCGTGGCCAAACCCCGCCCCCCTCCCCAAACTTTTTGGCCTAAGTTTATACCCGGGCTTTTGTATGTGAAGACATCCCCATTGTGTTTGGTATATACCAGCGATTTAAACTTTTATGCAAAATTCTATAAGAGCTAAAACTGTATAATGGTATGTTACGAATTCTCTGGATGATCTCATGAACCCCCTGGACGAGTCTCGGCGACTCCTGGGGGTCCACGTACCCCACGTTGGGAGTCTCTGTTCTATTCCATGAAGGACCTAGGACCCTAGGTCCTGTATTAATTTATTATTTTGAATAACCCCTATAAGCTACGCATTGTTTGGATATTTAGTATTTTAATTTTGGTATATTTAGTTAAATATTGTGTTTGTATTTTGTGGATCAAAATCTAGAGTTGTTTGAAACTAAAGAGTGTTCCTAACTGATTGTTATGAGCTAGCGTATATTTGACCCCCCCACCCCCCTCCGGCCCACCCACACGAAACACTAAATGTTGCGGACGTAAATACGTAACTAGTTCAGTTTCTTTTCGTTCGACCACTCACTGCACAGCGCTGCTCTCTGTGAGATGGCAAGTAAACTACTTACTACAAACGTTAACCCTTGTTGTGTAGACTACACATTGATGTCATGGAGCTAGCGAATTGCATAGAGCACAAGGGGCGAGTGAGAAATACCTGACAAAACAGTCGTGTGCGTGGGGGTAATTAGGGGTTTATTCAAAGATAACATTACATAATGTATGCTTATATTATGAATCCCGGGTCCAGTGTGGTTGATCACGATAAGTGAACAATAAAAGGTGCTAAATGTGAATGTGAACGAGTGGTGTAGCTATGGCTGGAGAGAAGAGCTGCCTCATCTACAACAGTAGAATTATTGAAGTGGATGTTGCTACTTCCAAATTTATATTTAGGATTCCTCACTGGTTTGAAAGATTACCATCGCAATGAACCAGGTAACATACATTAATGTACCAGTTAATTTATTTGTAAAAGTCTCTAGGGATGAATGGAGGCGTTTCCCCCTTCCTACACCCCCTCCCACAATGACGTATATAGGGGTAGTTTGAAAATTGCGTCAGCTATGATCATACATTATTTTTAAACCATCTGAATTTGCTAATCCTTTTCACGTTTTGATTATATTTAGGGAAATAAATATAAATATAGTTATTTTAAACCTTTTCAACTAAATTGACAAATTGACAATGTGTGATCGTCTGAATCTTTATTCTTGTAACATGTTTTGAAAAAATCCATAAAGGCAATCTAGTATTGTGTGGCACTACATACATTCTAAACAAATAGCTATGTTCATACAGCATTTTACGTTAATAAAGAAAACACCCTGTGGATCTTGCCATATAAATATGTTATGGCAAATGCAAGTGTATTTTCAACCTTTACATTAACTTAGGTCAATTTAGATAATAGTCTGTCCCTTTCATGGCTACGCACACTTAATCTATGTAGATAATTTTTCTTCGTCATTTTATGTATTGATTGTCATTTAAAATACTCATTTTCTTTACAGAAAATGTAAGAATAACTATTTATTCAAATATGGTATTAACATTTATAATTTATTTTTTTATCTGTTCTGACTTAGTGTTGGATCTCTTTTTGTAAACGTTATTTTCTATTATTATATTCCATAATTTATTCTTAAATGGTCTTCAATATATATAGCCTATAATCAGAAAATTATATTTTATGTCTCAGTATAGCTTTATAAACGAATAATTGAATGTTTAATTTACTTTAAATAAATTAAATATTACAACCAAAGACGATACATTAGTTGTCTCTCTTTAGGACACATACACATTTTTAATTCCCTTTGGCTGCCTTTTCTAAAAGTTTGTCTACAGTTTTAAAATAGCAGGCTAGTTTGATCAATAGATAGGCCTGTTAAAATATAGCATAACACCATGTAATCATTGCTGACAGAGTCTATATGTGTTTATTAGCGGGAAAAAAGTTATGATTAACTCATTTTATGACCTAATTAATTATTTCTAATTAGATTAAAAGGACGTTTAAAGTTTACTTTCGACCTCCCAATAAATTAACTGAACTTAATGAAATGGAGTATTATATTCACGAAATAAGCACTTATTTATGTTCTCTAATCCTAATTTATTAATAATGGATCTTTATGATTTGCAAAATCGACAAGATTCTATATTTTACTCTTTATAAGTAACATATTGTAGTAGTTGATGATGATACAAACTATTCGAAATGAGCTACTTGAATATTTTAAACAAAATTTTGATTTGAACAGAAATACTATAAGGCTTAGTACGAAAGATTAACACCAAAATAATCTAATGAGATGGGGGCAAGGGGGTGGGTGCAGGGCGAATCTTGACAGTTGGGAATTTTGTGGAGAGTCAATATCTTGAGTTGGGAAATTCTAGAAATACTTTGTACCACAGTAATCTCGACAGTGAAAGGTCTTAACTGCAGACATTTACAGAACCATTTTAAATTTCCCAACTGTTGATCTCCACTCTTCAAAAGTTCCTAAATTCATAACTCATCAAACTTTGAAAGGAGATATATTCTGTGGTAGATTGTATCGAAAGATTAGTTAATCAAGTTGGATAGTAGCACCGTTTTCACTGCTGACTATTTTCCAGGCTACTACTAGCCTACCAGATACTAGTAGCCTTAAGGAAAGGTGAGGTAATGTTTTAAGTTGATCACGTGATATATCGTGGAGTGTTTATGAGCCGAAAATTGTAAATTTTTCTGCATGTAATGATTATGAATGTCAAAACAACACTTGTTACTTGAAAAACCCATCATTTAAAATTTCAAAAATACAATTGCCTAAAACCTCGATTCAGGGTCCAAATATCGCCTCAAATTTTACAATTTTCTTTCGGAAGAACCCCCTAACCCCCCTCATACATCAATACCACCCGTTTTTTTGTCCAGAGTTGGGAAACTCACTGTCTCATCTCTCATCTCCCGCCCCTCCCCCCAATCTTGCGAGGCTCCTGATTCAGGCTATTCATTCATATATTAACACAAATTGACTATTAGGGCGGAAGATAAAATGTATGGGAAATGTACGCGAATTTTCATGTAGAGAGAGTAGATCAATACCTAGTGCACACAATCGGTATTAGAACCCTTATATCCAAGTCACGAGCATTTTGTTCATTGTGAGACTAAGCGTTTAAAGCATATGACTTCTGATGGGGTTTTTGACTAAATTAAAAACATATACTAAATCTATATTTTGTCATTAATTTGAATCTTTTTACTGACATCAATATCAACCAAATTAGAGGATTTCAACTCTTGAATAATACATATTCATTATGGTTCAGCTTCTACGGTAATTAAAACCAATATGATACAATTATAATACAATAATGGTTCTAGGAGAAGTAACCGTACTAAACGAATAAATCGATATGGACTATGAAAGGCCTATAAAGTACACTCCGTTAGCCATAAAAGGTAGAAATCTCACCTTGGCTATGGCCCTATCTTATATTATCTTATAAAATTCTTAGTGTAACCATGAAATATAAGCTTACCACCTTTCAGGGTAAACTAATAGAACATATTATTCATTAAAAAAATCACACAGTTCATTCAATTTTAGTTTAGTCTGGAATCTTCTATTTTTTACTTTCTCGATATCTTACGGGTAGAGATAGTATTGTGATCGTCAAAACAATATAACTCGAGATTTTGATTAATTTTGACGTTTCATGAGCCCCCGAATCCGAAAAAGTGGTTATTGCATTTCCGTCTGTCTGTACCTCGTAGTAGAGCCTAAACTATTTCACCGATAGGACTAAAACTTAGTAACTAGGGTTTTCATAGGGTTGCCTCGAGGGATTTTTGGAATTGGATATCCAACCCTAAGATTAAGGGTTGTTTCCTTAAAGGCCAAAAAAGAAAAAATGGATTTTTATCAAAATCGGCTCTAATGATTTTGATTAAATTTAATTTCTAAGCATTGATCAATATTACAAACAAAACCGTTACTCTTAATTTTTCGTCAAAATGAATTCAAGGGATCCAGTATGATGTGTACATTTTAATTTTTTTAGTAAAGTGTTATTGTAAAATTTAATGTATTATGACGGTTACTATTTCTGGGATAGAATAGCCGAATATATACGTTTTTAAAGTTACTAAAATATTTTAAATCTCTCAAAACGTAATATAAAGTTTAGCTTTACTTTTAGTTGACATGCAGCTAGAAGAACTATATCATCATCAAATTAAAATGTTACTTATTTTATATTTACGCTAACATAAGAGTAATTAACGAATTAATTTAAAGAGTACAATTAATAAGCAAGGTATTTTAATGGAAATGTACACGTATTAACGTGATAATAGGATGGAAACATAACAATTAAAATATCATTATATAAAACCATCCTCAATGCATCCATAAGCGATTTGATTCATCTTAACTACCAACAATGGTCAACTTCAATGCTATTCTAACAACTAATCAACCGTTAGGGGTCCATTAAAATTAAATTGAATTACCATTTCCAACGAGAGTTAAACTTATTGGGGCCAATTTTTGGAACGTTTAAATACAAATTTAGTCAAATTTGACATATGCATCATCTTTTTATTATATGTATTGAATAATATTGTATTTACTGTGATCATTATTTCTATGCCGAGCGTACTTAGGTATTAAAAAAAAAATATATTGGTTTGGCTCACAAATCTAGTATTGAATAATTTAAAATTAGTAGCCCCAATGAATGAAAATGTGCACCTTGAAACCGGTATTTTAAAATTTGTATTGGATTTTTTTTAAATTAGTTGAAAAGTGGGTCGGAAGAAATAAAATGAAGAGATTGTTTCTGTCTGTTTGAAGTAAAGAAAAGCGTTGCCCGTGGTAACCGCGCACTGGATTGCGTAGTTACCATGGACAACGCCGTGTACTTCTGCTAATAATAGATAATTGGCTGTTAACGAGTTAAAACAAATGAATGTTACATAAACAATTAACAGTTTAGAAAAGGAATGATTCATTTTCAAAGTTCCTAGCATAATTCAATACGCTATTTTGAATCCGCCATATTAAAGTTTCGTATTTTGGACTTTTCTATAGAACATTATCTTAAAGCCTATCGGTATACCAAATTTTAGTTTTTTTAGAATGTTTAGAAGTGCTCTAGTAATTTACGTATGTGGATAGACATACCGTGAGTCCATTTGAAAACTTTACATCAAAATATCTAGAAAACAACGCATTGTTGAAAAATAAGTTAGAAACATACATCGTTTGGTTTTGAGGTGGAAGTAGGTTGGTGAGGTTGTTGTGACCTTGAGTGACGTTGATAAGGTCACTTGGATGTTTCTAAATTAGACTCTTTATTTTTTATTGGGTATTCTTGTAGCTTACGTCATGGAATTTTCAAAATGGTGATGTCATGATTTTTAAAGTAAATTATCATGAGATGCGAGCCTCACAAGCTGCAGCATCGCCGGCGTCGGGTGCACCATTAGAATTATTCATACAATACGTGGGAAGGTAGTGTGTGTGTATGTGTGCGTGTGTGTGTGCGCACGTTTTTATGTATATTTAAAAGAATAAACAAAACAATTATTTGGCAAACTACTGTTTTTTATTTTCATTTTAAATTAGGTTTACAAAATGCTCTCCATTTTGAGTTAAAGAATTATACAATCCATTTTTAAATTCATTTCTGACTTTTCGTAAGTAGGTATGTTTTTGTAAAACTTTCACCATGCCCTTGTTATTCTATTTTTTAATTCTTTGATATTTGCTGGTATTGCCCCGTAAATAATAGATTTTAAATATTCCTATGAATATAAAATCTAGTGGCATTAAATTAGAAGTCCTTTCTGGCCACTCAATTGGTCCTCTTCTGCTAATCTATCGGCTACAAAATCTGTTGTCAAACTATTGGCGAACAAGCAATGTATGATGAGGAGGGGGGTGGGGGTAGCGCTCCATCTAGCTGAAAATTTAAAATGTCTTCACCAAGCTCCATGTTTCCTTATTGATTTAATAGGGCTATGGAAGGATGAATAGTTTATTCAAGCATTTCCTAGTATATTTCGCTTGTTAATTTACCGTAAATAGACATCGGACCGATAAAGGTATCACCAAATATATCAATCCACACATTAATTATTTTTTTTTGGCCATTGTGTATGTCCTTAAGTAAAAATATGAGGATTTTAATCACTTCAATGACGACAGCGGTTGTGTTTAGAAAAAAAGACGCACTCATTCGGGAAAAGCAGATACATTATAGTAACATTGGATTTGCATTCAACATTATTCCCTCATTTAGCTACGACAGGCCTAGCAAGCCGGCAATGGAAAATGTTTGGCTTGAATAACAAACTGATCCAGGCCACAGGCTGGAAACAGTAATGGATGTAAGAAAAAAGAATTCAATCATTTCTTTGAAAAACTGTACTCATCGTTCAGAATCATCTTCGCCTAATGTCTGATGTACCTATATTTAACATGGATGGAACTTATTAAACTTTAACGTCTTATCAACCGAACCAATTGATACACCAGTCCCTAAACACTTCACGCAATGAACTGTTGGGATTTTCCACACAATGAACCAACATTTCCACATGAGTTATTTCATTCAACATTGTAGTCTCAGTCCGCTTTTTGTTTGCAACAGATCAAGTTTCTTTACATTTTGAAACAAGATCCAAAATATATCTATGCAATACGTTTTTATCTTTCTATCTTTGGTTGAAAGCTGCTGCCATCTTTTGACCCCACAAAGAAATATGAATACTGTTCTCTCTTCCAAACTGTAAACCATTTGTCAAATTCAGTACTTCAGATGTTCACAATATTACGTAAACAAGGCGATTACTGGATTTGTGACTGGAATTGTTAATAAATACAATGTTTTGTTTACGTTCTTGAACAACTAATTTTCTCTGCAAATACAGCTACAGTAGGCTCATGGCTTCTTTGGTGCTGATTGACAGCTTTGAAAAGCTACCAGGCCAAATTATGTATCCCTACGCCGAACCATATAATCTGCAAAAACATGTGTTTAGCAGCTGTCACTTCTGACGGTCAAAATTTGGGTATATACCTAAATGTTGACTGTCAAAAGTCAGCTGTGAGCTGTCAGTCAGCACCAAAGAAGTCGTGAGGCTACTGTAGACACACATACACTTCTATTATTTTAATGGCTCACCCGGGGCCAGCGCTGCTGAAACTTGTGAGGCTCGCGTCTCATGGCAGTTTACTTGAAAAAGCTTGACACCAATATTTAAAAATGCCACAAAATGAGCTATAAAAATAGGCAATAAAAAATAGGGAGTCTTATTAACAAAAATCAAAGTGACCTTAACGTGATCTTGGTAACGTCATCCAAGGTCATACCAACCTAACCACCTTACTTCCCCTTCAAAATAAAACAATTTTTGTTTTCAAGCCTCGTTTTTAACAATGCGTTGTTATCGAGATATTTAGGCGGAAAGTTTTCAAATGAACACCTGGTATATCAAAAATAAATTGAATTAGGATGTTAAAAATCCAGCTGCACTCAATATATAATTTGTTCTTTTACTATATCAAGATAATCATGACAATTCTAAGGAAAATAATATGTCGACCAATAAATTTTAAAAACAATATTTGAAACGAAACAGTCATCAGTCCATAAACTGAGTGGGAAATTGAAAACAATTAATAGATAACGCAATATTTGCCTAAGAGAGATAATAAGATATGAGAAAATAAACTATCTATTGTTAAAACAAATATATTGAAAAAGATAGCTTCACACTTTAGCAAAGTGCCTTAAATAAAATTCTGTTAAATAGACAGATTTTCCTATGCAATTACCTACCCCATTCCACTTTTCTACTACAACAAAAAATTACATTTTCTAATAGCTTGGTTTCAATTTTCAAATTCATAAATTTTATTACTATACGATTATTGGGGTGGTCTTTGAATTTTACATGATTGTAAATATGCCAATTTTTAACTACACGTAGACGTGTTTTTTGTATTAGTTTTTGAGTTTCCACTCCCCCTTCCCTCTTACTTTACAAATATCAGCTATGAAATTAAAAACTTTCAAATTTCTTTTTAGCTACTTAGGGTAGACCATCAACCTTCCTGAGAAGTTAAATTTTTCTACCACACCAAAAAGTATCGTAAAAGTAGGTTTTGGAAATTTCCACCCCCCAATTCCCCAGCCTTCACCACCCCCCCCTTTCCAATCTACTGACCTTTCTTTTGAAATTATATATGTTCAGACGCTTATGGTTATAAGGGTGTCCCTATACATATTTATAACTATTTCAATATTCTACCATATAGAGAGGGTTTTATTCTATTAGTTTAGGATATTTTTGACTGCTGATGACTGGGAGATCAGGGTTTGAATCTGGGTAGGTCGTGCTGAGTGTGGTTTTTTCTTAATGGTTCTATACTTTTACTCCACGAAAATACGGGTGTACATCTTCTCTAGGCTAGTCTTCCTCAACCCTAAGCCATTTGCGTAGTTAATACATACACATCTCCCGGACGAGTAGTAAGACGCGGTGCTGAAAACAAACAAATAAACTTCATAGTATTTATCGATCAGATCTTTAATTTTCAAAAGAATGGACATTGATGAATTGTAGCACTTCTTTGGGTGACATTTCATCCTCGTCACCAAACGTCGCACATACAGTAGCTAAACCAGTGAGCCGGAAGCAGTTGTGTATAGTGGCTATTACCACACTCCTCCGTGTTTTGTCGTCCAAAAGTACAGGTACAGCGATATAACCTCCCTGTCTCACTTTACTTGCTGGAACCGCAGTATGAAACTTTGATCCCGTAGGCAGGGGTGCAGTGGTTGTCTGCACTCATTCTTTCGTGCCTTTACATTCATTATTTTAGTTGCTATATGGGTGGCCTAGTAGTCTAGGGGTAAGGTGTCGCACCTCTGTGCTGGGGTCCGGGGTTCAATCCTCGGTCCCGGCACAGATTTATCTGACTACCAAACCTTTCCTACACCTCTGAAAAGACGTGAATTAATCCCAACTTGAAAATGTGTGGCATGCCAGGCCTCCACCGTGGTTCGGATTCTACGTTAAACTGTAGGTACTTCATTTCATCTCACAATCACCCTTCATTACACGCTAGCGTAAGTGCGAACAACCCGAATGGATAGTAAGACGCGGTGCTAATAATAATAGTAATAGTTGCTCTATGTGCCACCAACATAATACATCTGTGAAAGAAAACAGTTATTTCAAGTCTTATGTCCATACATTAATGTAGGTTTGTTTTCAAAGAGTTACAATGTTAGAATTATATTTTTCATTGGATGTTTTTGTTTTTAGATTCCTTAACATCGAATTTGATGGTTTATAATAAATTAACTTTTTAACATATATCGAAACGTATGTGTATTGGAACAAGTTAATTAGGTTCGTTGCAGCTGGATGCTCAGTACAACCGGTTCCACTAAATCCGGAGCTGAGTAATCTATACAATAGTAAAACAAAACAACCAATAATGGAAGCCCAACCTTAGGTTTCTTTGATTCCTCATGCCTATTCAAAGTTTCAGCTTGCTATTTTTCTTGGTTCTGGGGATAGCCGTGGCAGTAGTCATTCAATCTTGGGTGTAAGGCTAGATATATAATACAGAAAAGTTAAAAGTAATCTGTCGCAATATAAAGTTCCCCTAAGAGCAGATGCTAATATATTCCCTTTCTATGTTTTCTGATTTTTGAGTAATCTACATATCTTATCACGTGATTTAAGGCATCAAACTCAACAAGTTAAAGGTAATTAATTCAGGATGCACAACCCAATAATTCCTCAGGCACGTAAATCTACACCAAAGTAAGTATTTTTTTCGTGATTTTAGTGCTAACTGAAGTAGTGGTCAGGTGGTTGAAGATGTCAGGCTCACAAAAATATATGTAATTTAACTAACGCTCATTTTCACACTACTATGTTTTTATTTGTTGAGAATAAAAATAATCAAATTTCTGGATTTTGAAGTAACCCACACAGGTAGCTAAGCGCCCCAAGGTGTTTAGTTGAATTTCAAAATAAATAGGGAATGCCAGGCCTCCACCGTGGTTCAGATTCCACGTTAAACTGTAGGTCCTTCATTTCATCTTACATTCACCCTACCACTACACATTAGCGTAAGTGCGTATAACCCGAACGGGTAGTAAGACGCGGTGCTAATAATAATAATAATAATAGTTATAAAAATAAATAATATAGCTTAGACGTTTAAGTTACATTCATGCGAGACTTCAGCACAATCGGTATTGTGGCTTGGGCGTGAAAGAGTGATATACTATGTTAAACCAACTTATATGTTTATGTAAAATAGATTACTCAAACTTATTTGACACTATTAAAATTAAATTTGCCTGAATGGGAATTGAAAATATGGCTATCTCTCAGGAAACAGATTTTTATTTGCTTGTACAATCTCACACAGGAAGATTGGTTGGCCAGTTTCCCACAAAATGGCAGCAATAACTATATTTCAAGGATTTTGTGACTTAAATTGTTATTTGCTTGTAGCCTGTATACAATTTAACATTGACTTAATTTTTACCTTATTCAGACACGCTATGGTGTAATTTTCATAGACCTACTTTGGTGGCCATGTGGTATAAGGCGTCACTCTTGCAATAGACTAGACTGCCGTTGACGTGGAGATCAGAGTTCAAATCCCGGTAGGGTGAACTGAGGTTTTTTTACCTAAATGGTTTGTCCCTCCCCATCTTCTTAAATTTGGGCACACTTCACACAGTTCAAACTTTCTCATCCTAAACTCATAGGCATAATAATTTAGTATACATTCGTATATTATCCGACACCTTAGATCAGTCGGTAACGTGTCTGCCCACTGAGTTAAGGGTCCCGGCTTCGATTCCCAGCATGGCCGAAAAATTGATCATTGGTGAAAATATGAGTTCACCCTTTCACATATGTATATTATTATTGATCATGTAAACTAGTCCACCGACACGAGTTTTGAACAAGATCATTAGAGCTATATAACAATATCTTACAAAAACCAGTTAACAGTAAACTACTATGAAATGTTAAAAAAAAAAAAAAAAATTGATACAATAATTATTTACTGAGGGTGGTTTTCCTTAAATGTTTTCCCACTCTTCCTACATGCAAATATGGGTACACTTCCTTTAGGTTCGACCATCCTCATTTCTAGCTCATTAGCATAAGTATTACATATTATGCGTACAAGTATAACCTGAAATGGTAGTAAGACACGGTTATAAAAAAAATTAAGACATCCTTGAAGTAAAATTTACTGGAAACACAATATTTTACTGATATAGTAATTTATTTCTATCAAAATACAAGCCATCACGTTGGGAGTACATGCGCGCAGAACGAAGCGAGCTTGCTATTCTTGTTAACTGTGAAGTCCCCAAATTCTGTTCCAAGCTGTATCAATGTAAAGGGCAAACGTAAGCTAAAAGAGCGCATGCGCGCGAAAGAGGGGGAAGCTTGTCAATTATATTTCTTATTTTACCTCTCTTCCAAACAAGTGAATGGCTTGGTGGCGACACTCTCTAGTAGAAAAATAACATATTCTGCTCAGCTAAACTGCTAAAAGAATTCTCAAATATCTTAACATTTTCTGTTGTGATATTATCATAAAAATACTGTGTTAGTTAGAGAAAGGTTAAATCTAGGGATCTATTCATCATATCAGATGACTCCACAAAAATGCTTAAAAATTAGCTGAAAATGAGTTAATTTAATATATATTCAGTTTTTTTTCTATTAATAAAACTCAAAATATAGGGTAATTAAGAAAAAAACAGCCATGTTGGCAGTGGCGTATTCTGAGAAAAATTAATGGGTATGCTGTACTCTAAAAGTTGCAACGGAGATTTGGGGGCCAAGGATCCTCAACCACCATTGCCCGAGAACGTCAAGGGATTATTTAAGGGATATATTTGAAGATGTGTTAATATAGAACAGTGGTTCTCGAACATTTATTATTTCCCTTTAACTGTATGCTAGCTTAGGAAATTTTGAGCCCCCCTGTTCCCCTCCCATATTCTCTCTTCTTTTATTTATCCATAACGATGATTACCATCCACTCAAAATGTAATAAAAGTAACTCCATGGTGTCAGCCAGCATTCAGGCTATACCTACCGAGTGGCTACCAAACTGTTTGGCGAATTAGTGCCAACTCTTGCGGATAGAGGGTGTCATGTGGTCAGCACAACGATGACTCCAGCCATTAAGCTCAGCTTTCTATACCGAGGCCACTACTACTTTATTCGAGTAGCTCCTTATTTATCCACTCTAGGCTGAATCTAACTCGCTCCAGACCTACTGCTTCTCAGATAATCTGGATGCGCCGGGAATCAAACCCAGAACCTCTGGGCCCGTAGCCAGAACCTATGACTACTAGACCCCATAGGTTGTCCTCAAATTGTAATTATATCTACATGGTTATAAATTTAAGTAAATATTAATCTCGGGGCTAAGAGTGGTATGGGCACATTTCTGAATGCATAAGAGAGACAGATCCTATTCAATTAGCCTAGTGTAATTAAAAGCACACAGTTAGCAATACTCAAAGCAAACAATAATAACAAGAGTAAAATGAAGTGGTACATCGATCAAGCGTCCATCAGATCTTGGTGAGAGGAAATCAGGTGGATTGTCCAACTCACGTTGCAATTAAAAACTATTTTATAAAGCCTAATATATCTCACACAATACTGCTTGGAAACAAACGAGTCTCCCAACTTGAGAATTTATGCTCCAGAAGCTATTTAGTTGTGTAAACTCTGACTAACATAGAGGTGACTATCTCGGACTATTAATACTCTATCGCTATGTCATTGATTTATTGCTAAGATATTTACACATATCTTTTACTGTAAGCAGTGGTGCACCCAAGGGGGAGAGGGGCAAACAAGGTATTTGACCCCCTCCCCCCTCTTTCCCCAACACCACAAATAATGTTAATAGAAATTTAAATAATATGAAGTATTAACTAGAATATTTAGCATTGAAGATGTGTCAAATGTATATGCTACATTTTAAGACCAGGCTTCAGACTTAAGCCTAATATTCAAAATGTTTACCGTACACATAAAATTAACAAATGAAAAAACATACAAATAATAGCTTCAATACCATTTGTATTATTTAAATTACCTAATTATTATAAAACTACTCAAAATTATCTATAAAAGCATTTAATATTCATAAATATTCTCGACCTCCAGGTATTAGGAGGCTGTGCAACCCCAAACCCACTCTCTCCAACAAAATGTAATTCTTGCTACAGCCTTGATTGAATTCCTCCCCCCAAAGTAAGTGGCTGCGTGCACCACTGATTAAGTAAATTTTATGAGTATATATTTTATTCTACCATTTCCTTCTAAATCATCTTGAAATGGTGATATTACACTCCTGACTTTTGGGATTCTCTGATGTGTAATTATATAAAATCACAATAACTAATAAGTTGTTAATGTAAAACAAAAACTAAAAGAATACTATTAAAATTACACAAATCTTTTCTACTAAAGAAAAACAAGAATTACCATCAACAACGGTTAAAGTAGCCTCGTCACCCGCCTTACCTCCCCTCCCCCCTTCCTTCCTCTCACTACCACTGCTGAAACTCCAAAATTTGAAAGAGTGATTAGATGTGTTTGCCAAATATATAATAATACATGTGACTAGAATGCCTAGACATAGCTCAATGTATTTTATTAGTGTATAATTTAGAGTTTGTTACGTATACTAACTATTATTTTACAATTAATTATATATTTATTTTATGTATTTTTACTTTAACTATACGAAATTATATTCTGAAAATTGAAAAAATGACACCTGGACACGGGAATCGAACCCGGGACCTTCGGCTTAGTACGCCAATGCTCTTACCACTGAGCTATTCAGGATTCGTCCCGTGCCCATGGTCATTCTTCACTCATAGTTTAAGGCAGAGTCTAAGATGGACGTGCGAAAGTCGTCAGCTTATAAACATTTGATTATCTAAGATCACAGCCATCAGACAACGCAGCCATTTGCGACTCGGTAGTTGGCATTTTTGCGGCCAATTGACAATTATATATATAATTGTACAGGATTGCATATATTAATGAAAC
>CABFVX010001136.1:95349-109830 GCA_902151425.1 Timema shepardi | reverse complement strand
AGACTCTGCCTTAAACTATGAGTGAAGAATGACCATGGGCACGGGACGAATCCTGGATAGCTCAGTGGTAAGAGCATTGGCGTACTAAGCCGAAGGTCCCGGGTTCGATTCCCGTGTCCAGGTGTCATTTTTCAATTTTCAGAATATGTTATCTATGAGGTAGTATCCTCTCTTAAATGCATCAACAATAGCTTCGGCTATTTGTTTCATCAATATACGAAATTAGCTTAATATATAAACATTGTGATCTTGAATATTTTTTCAATAGTTGGCACAATGCTTAGCTTTCTTCACAGGAACACCATCACATGGGTTGTGAAAACCCCGAGCTCATTGTCCAATTACTTATGGGCGAGCTGAAAGGAATGTGTTGCCTCCCACTAGACATTGGGCAAGGTCATTAGAGCCTCCCTAGCTTCCTTGTGTTTTTAAAGTAGCAAGCCCTGGGTTTCCTATTGTGCAAAGTAGAACCTTTTGTAAGAAGAATTACTTAAAACACAGTATTCTTGGAATATGAAACAATATTAGTTTTAAAATTAATAATTCATTACATGTATATTTATTAACAATCCAAACATTCTTGTTTACACAGCACAGACAACATTGAATTAAACAAAAAACTAGTCCATATCGTTTAGGTATGCGGCGCAGGACTAGCATACCCAAAGAATACGCCACTGCATGTTGGAATCTTTTTAATTAATTTTGACTATGGGCCAGTTTCATAGTCAAATTCAGTACACCTCAAGTGCGGCGCTACACTAAGTACATGACGACACCTACCTAAACCAGAATGGATGGGCCAGTTTTCTATGCGAGAACGGCCCATTCCATTCGAGTTTAGGTAGGTGTCGTCATGTACTTAGGGCCAGTTTCGTAGTCAAATTTAGTACACCTCAACTGCGGCGCTACACTAAATTCATGACGACACCTACCTAAACCAGAATGGAATGGGCCGTTCTCGCATAGAAAACTGGCCCATCCATTCTGGTTTAGGTAGGTGTCGTCATGTACTTAGTGTAGCACCGCACTTGAGGCGTACTAAATTTGACTATGAAACTGGCCCTTAAACTATATTTTTAAATAACGCATCACTGATTACATATTGCATTAGAGCTTAACATCAGCATGACAGCTTCTTGCCTACCTTAACGTATCTTGATTCTTGACTTATATTAACTTTAGATTTCCATATCTCGTCAAAACTTTTTTTAATTACTTTTCACATAACTAAGAGTGAACTCTTATTGTAATAGTCATGAAAGAAAAACAATATTTTTACTAATAACCGGCTGCATTACATTTTCCGAGAATTAAACTAAACAAATACTGTACATTATTTATTCTGTACGGTGACTAGTATTGGTTAAAATGGTAGTTCTGGACAATGTTCTCCCATAAGATTAACAGTGCAGCTCCACACAATTATCAACGCACCCCGACACTGTGGAGTTGCCCACTTTCTCCTACCCCAATGCCGTTATCCACCTAACCCCTTAGTAGGCAGGGCACTGGCGCAGCCAGAATTAATTTGGGTAAGGGGGGGGGGGGGTAATTTCACCGACCAACCAAGCGGAGTCCATTGGTTTTTCCCACGGGAGAATTTGAAAATTTAAGTATTGGAAAATGCAAATGCATCAAAAGAAATACAATAATATCCAAAATTATTTAAAATTTATAAAAATGGTCATACTTCTGTAATTATTATGGTTATTAAGTTCTTATGAACACATTTTTATCCATGCATACTGCTAGAATATACAAACATGCAAGTTTTATAAATTGTATTTTCGAAATGTGATTTATAAAATTATTTTATGAGCTAAAATCTGATAATTCAAATAAGCAACTTGCACTAACTCTTAACTCAAAAAATCAGATTTGAACTCATTCACTTTAGTCTTATGTTAATTTTCCTAGGATTCATAGAAATTTCATTGAGAACTTCATCCTCCCAATGTGGAAAGATCATATCTGGTCAGAACTGGTCCATATCTGGGCCAGATATGCCTAGAACAGGGGCAAATCTGACACTCTCAGATCTGGCCAATTTCAGTTTTGGGACAGATCTGGCATTTTCCCACATGATTCCGTAACTGACAACTCTGGATGTATGCACATTAAGCTCATTAAGTCTGTCTTCATTTGTAGAGTTCCTCATGTATGATTGGAACAGCTTTAGGGAGGAAAGTGTTTAACGAGTTCTGGTGGGGGGGNGGGGGGGGGGGGAGGTGATTAACTTTCTCTTATAAGAATACTGTAGCACTAATCCTCCACACTGAATGTAAGTGGCGGATCAGGAACAAATATTTTGGGAGTTCGGGGGCTTAGCAATGATATTTGAGTTTAGAGTTGGTTATATATATTTGTTACTCTATTAATTCGGAGAATTAACAGCTATTTTGAGTTTTTGTGGTTTTGATGAATAATATAAAAATGATGAAAATTTAAATTTTATTCATGTTGACAGTTTAATGTAATTGTAATTATTTTAGGTTTAAAATTTAAATAAATAATCTAGTTATCGACAAAAGTTATTTAGTTTTAATTTTTTTGTAACAATTATTTATTTTAATTCATGAATTAAATTAATTAAACTTAATTTTTAATTTATTTAAATATATCTACTATTTAATTATAATTTAGTTCTTATTTTTACTTTTATTGACAATCTCGTCAATGCCATGCCAACCCCGTGTTATATATAGTTACACTATTAATGTTGAGTATGACCAGCTACTTTGAGTTTTTATGGTTTTGATGAATAATTTTAAGATTATTAACCACCGTTTGAGATTTATCAAATATTTCGTTTTATCATATATTTTACTGTTAAAATTGTTAAACATTTACAAAATAGTAGCTTCAATCCATAAAAAGTTTTGTATAATATAAAATATATTACTAAAATGTTCTACTCGTATAGTCGTTTAGTAAATGTTTTCTCAAGAGGCACTGTGCAGAAGTGAGTAACTTAGCCTCCCACTAAAACTAACTTTGACTATAAATAATTGTTATAAAGCTGTGCTGTTTCACTTGATTAAAATAAGTGATAGTGGTTAAGATTCTGCTTTATACCTCTTGCAGATGCAATCAGCCTTGTCGTTAGTAGAGGTGTTAGGGTGAGCACGCGCCTTTAAATAAAGGGGATAGTCATAGGTGCACTCACCCTCTCCCTCATTGGTGGGGTCAAACGGGCCGCTATGTTAGAGATGGCACGTGCAAGATGGTACTAAACCTCCTATTAATGGGTAACGTCGTGGTCGTAACCAGCTGTTCCACTGCTGGTTATTCGGGCTTGAGTTACGCAGGGTTAATGCTTCGTCATATGAAGGCACAAGTGCTGCCATTCGGGGACGCTCCCATGGAGGTTCTTCTTTCGATGGAGAAAGTCTTCTGGTTGGGTCCCTCGTGGATGAATGGTGTAGTTGTTGTTCCCTATTGATTTTGCTTAAGCGTTCCTCTGGGTAGTTAACCCAGTATATTTTATCTCTTCGTCTATGGAAGAGGTAGGGCCTGCTCCCATTTCAAGGTGATCCCAGCGTGATACCCTGCTATGATATTGGTGAGGGGATAAATACGAAGTTACAATCCTGGACGGGTTTAGATTGGTGTCACGGGAGATGAGCATAGCTTTGTTGGTACTTAACCCGGTTAGACCATTAATGTATTTCTCTTTCTTCTGGCGTTAGGCAGGAGATTTCTTTCCTTCTTATCAAGATTGGGATATGGTTCTAAAATCTCTTTTCCCCTGATTGGTGGTTCGTCTGTCTCTAAAGTAACTCAGTGAGCCTCAGTAAAGTAACATCCCTGTGGCCTCATTAGTCAAATTCCGCGGTTGAAGAGAATCATGGGAAGGTGACTCTCCCACTCTCTTTGGTTATCTAAGAGGTGGAGCCTGATTCTCTACTTTAGCTCCTGGTCCCTTCGTTCAGTGGGGTTTGACTGGGGTGTTTGGACTGGGCTAGTCCAAGAACCAACGTCCCATCTCTGACAGGCGTTGGCCCCCTCCCAGCTAAGGATTTGTGGCCTACTGTCAAATAAGAGATGTCTCGGGTACCCTCAACGTGGAAATATTTCTTGCTACAATGTTTGGATGAGATGGCTGACTAAAAATGAGGTTAGGGGGTGATCCTCTACCCATCTAGATAATAAGTTGGTGACAACAATGAGGAACCGTTTCTCTCCTTTATTTCTGGAATGTGGTCTCATTAGGTCAAGGGCCATTACTTTCCAAGGACGCTGAGGCTAGAGGGGTCATAGTGGCTTTGCTCCCTGGTAACCGCCAGTTTTTTGACATGCGCAAAGTACACAACTCTGGACGTAGTGTTGCACGTCTGTCTGGAGGCTTCTCCATCTGTATCCTCATTGAATGGCACGTGTGATTTCACCTTCTTCTGGGTATACAGAATGGTGTTCATCGTGGTATGTCCACAAGATTTGCTGCTTGGCTGTCTTTGGAGTGACGAGTTTCCAGGGCTCGTCTTTACCTTAATGTCACCAAACATGGTGGGTTTGTGGGAAATGTAGCTCAAGTTCTGCTTTGGGAAGATAGGCGTTGGTGTTCAGGACCTTCCAGCCTTTTATCTCCTTTTGTATTTCTGGGTCATGTTGTTTATTGTTCTTGACGGTATCGTTCAGGGACCCTGCCTCAACTAGAAGGACCTTCTACTGGTCTCAGGTATGGGGGTGGGGTCATTCAATTACAGTCTTGTGCTTCTCCATTGTGCTCCTCATTGGGTTTTCATGATAATGCATTGGAGGGAGTGTTATCTCTTCATGGAAAGTATTTTAGTGAAAATTGGAACTCTTGTAGTAGGATTTCCCATCGTATTAACATGATTCTTTGGTATATCATGGTGCGAAGCCAGGTCAGAGTTCTGTGGTCCATTCGGAGAACAAAGGGCTTATATTCTAAATAGTGTCGGTAACGTTTGATGGCTCAAAAAAGAGGGAGACACTCCTGCTTGTTGCTGTGGTACCGCTGTTCAGTTGTAGTTAGTTTGGAACTGGCACGACTGATAATCAACTTCCTGGTGTGGTCTTCTTGGTATAGTACGAGAATGGATGTTTTTTTGGGTCTGGGCGTTTTAAGAGTGTTAGGTAGGTGAAGGTTGTTTTCAGATTCTAGAGGGTGTCTTCAATATCAGGGGTCCATTTCCAACGTACTTTGACTCACAGTAAAGTGGGGAGGCCATCCGATGAACGAATTCACGCAACCAGTTGCATAGCTCAAAGTAATGACGGATCTGTTTCTTGTTCTGGAGGGTCAATGGTTCAGTTATGGCTTTGATGGATTGTGGCTGTGGAGTGTTCCCATGTGTGGAGACAAGAAGGCTGAGATACTTTAGTTTTGTCTTTCCGAATTGGTATTTGGACAGGTTGCAGGAATTGGAATCGTTCTAGTATTTTACTCAGATGAATGAGGTCTTAGGGCAATGTATTGGAATATAGGATGACGTAGTTGAGGTAGGCAAAGCAGAACCGACTGATGTACCCTGTCAGGACCTACTGACATACAAATCGCTGGAATATGCTGAGATCACCCTCTAACCCAAAAGGTATCATTGTGAACGGCATGGTTTTACCGATAGGTGTGGTGAAAGCCGTTAGGGTCTTCAAACTAATATCGAGGGGCACCTTCCAGTATCTTGACGTCAAGCGTCGTGAAGATCCTTGTCTGACCTAGGTCTTTGAGGGTGTCATGTAAGTTGACCAAAGATGGGTTGACGTCCAGAATTGCGTCATTCAACTGCTGGCATTTTACTCAGAAGGATGGCATATGGTTCTTCTCCCTTACAATTACGATCAGTGAGCTATAATCAACCTTTTCAGGTTTAACGATTTCTTAGGGCTTCATTTCCTGTATCGGTTCTTCGATGATGGCATATTGTGTGGGGGAGTAGTGGTAGGGTCCGATCGTGTTCTGTCGATTATCCTTGAACCATATCTATGAGTGATGCTGCACGATCTCTAAAGGAGCCCTTGTTTGGCAAAGATGTTACGGCATTGGTTCAGGAGCTGGAAAAATCTATATTGGTATTCTGAGTAGGGAAGCGTAGTGTTGAATGTGCCTTTACAGGGTTGGTGATGTGTGCCCGTACGTATAGTATTGAGATTCATAATAAGGCGTGGCATTCTTGATCTTCAAAAAGCAATCGATGGTGTTCTTAGTTTAATATGGATTTTTGTTTGATGAACAATGGTTATCATAAGATAAGTGCTCACGAAGTTCCTCGGAGACGAGGAAGATAATCTTGAGATGGAGGGTTTGCATGGTTATGGTTAGTTATACCTGGACTTGGGATGATGGGGTGCTCCTAACCTTTGATAAGTAGACACTGGGGAAAGGGTGTCAAAACGTGGAAGTGGTGGGAGGTGGGGTGTTAGGGAGGGATGAAGTTGGAGGTAGCTCTAATATCTAGTAAAGTGAGAAGCGGTCCTTAGAGTGTCTCGCAGATGACTCATGGCAGAGTTTTGTCGGCTGCTGGACTAATGCTGAGGTTCATTATTTGTAGCCCTGGGTCCTCTTGGATGGAGGCTAGGCTGGATTTTCCTCTGATCTCGTGTTTACAGTAGCTTCTCTTTAATGATGGCATTGGCTCAGAACTGGGAAGTCGTGGTGGAAATGGCGTCTTGAGCAGTAGTAACATTTCAGAGGTGGAGGCTCAGATGACATCAGTCCTAGCTGGACTAGTTATATGAGAGGGAGGGGGCTAGCTTTGAGTGTGGTGGCGTTGTTACTAGTCATTAGAAGAGGCGTATATTTGGTCAGATACATTTTTAAACTGGGTCCATCTGCCCATGTCCTTTGCCATAGTGTTCTGAGTGGTGGGTGGCTAAGGTACTCGGGCTGGTGAAATGGTAGGCCAACCGTTGTCGGAACTCACCACTGATTGTACTCTCCATGGGCCTGCCACCATTTGGCTGTGGTATCCATGAGTTGTGGTTGGGCGTGGGTCATCCCTTCTGACGGGTTTATTTGGGCAATCCTGAGTTTTTTCATCGTTGAGTGAATGTGATAAGTTCTTCGTATCCTCATCCGTGGGATTATAGAAGTGTTGTTGGGTGATGTGGGTTGTGGCAAGGTCAATGGTAAGTAAAGTAGTGGGATCAACATAGTGGAGCACATGAGGTTCAGTTTGTGCCCCATTGGCAAGGAGGACAATATAAGTAGAGGCAGTTCAGATGTTTTTGTTAATTCGATCAACCCAGGCACTTGCCGTTGTAGGTATTGCCGCAGTATTCACAGGTTATCTTTTGTCCACTTTCTCTGATGCAGGTAGGTTCTAGGCAGTACCGTGGGGTCGCGGTTGATTCTACGGTGGTGATGCACTGGCAGTGTGTTTTATTGGTGTCCCGGTGTTCATTGGCCCACTCAAAATATAGGGGGTCATAGAACTTTTGGCATACAGTGCATATTATGTATTGTTGGCCCCCTCCTGGGATACACGAGGGGACGCTACACTTTTGTCCTCTTGTCATCACTATTGTCTCTCATTTGTTTGGGTTCCAACAGATTTTACACTCCCGAAAGTGTAGTAAGTTGCGTTGGGTTCGTCTTGTGTTGTGGGTCTGGAGGATGTCAATAGTTCTTCTTGGCCCCACTTTGTCTCACCAAAAATTAGCCTCCTCAAACATACTTTGTTTTTCGGTTTCAATTATTTACCATGTTCGTCAGGGGGCTTATCTGGACATGACGTGTGAATCTTGGGTGGATGGTTTTTACGGTTCGGAGCTTGTTTTTTTTCTCCATTGGAATTGTTGAAAGTAAGCTCAGGCAAGCGTCTGATCTGGACATGACGGGCAAAGGTCGTGTATATGGTTGCCATGGTGTTGAAACTTGTATCTGTTGTCCATTGGGATCGTTTTAGGCTGCTGGTAGAATATTCAGCACCTTGGGTAGAT
The DNA here is from genome assembly GCA_902151425.1 of Timema shepardi. Lineage (NCBI taxonomy): Eukaryota > Metazoa > Arthropoda > Insecta > Phasmatodea > Timematidae > Timema > Timema shepardi. The sequence continues at coordinate 101,922 of CABFVX010001136.1, read as the reverse complement.
TTAGGTGTTGGATCAAATGGGCGTCCCAGAGCTTATTGATTCGAGTATCACGCTGGCTTGCATGTGTGGTGGAGTTAGGGGATACTGAGAATTGTTGGGGAGACGTAGTAGGGGTCATAGATGGTAGCCACAGTGTTTTAAGGGGTAAATGATGTTAGAGGGAGCACAGTTGTTTGGGGGTATTGGGAATAAGATGTGGGAGAAAATTACAGGAGATTGTAAAGAGGGGAGTGGCTGGGTAGATGGTCTGGAGAGTTTGGGGTTGGATTGGAGTGTTCACCAAAGATACGTCTTGGCAGCTGGTGAGTCTCTTGGTTGAGTATTCGGTTCTTACGGGTGCCGACTGGTGATTGAATCAGGCTGCTTTGTACTTGGTTTGTCCTCGGTGAGAATATTGTGTTTTTCCTAAACGTTGGATAGAAACCATGTAGTGTTGCTGACTGGTATGATTGGAAATGGTGAAGATAGGACAGGGAGTCATTATTGTTGGTGTCAAAGCCTAGGAGAGGAGAGAAAGATTAATGGGGAAAAGGATAAATGAGGAGAAGACAATACCTCGGCATTCAGATGGCTAAGTAAGGTAACTAGGTATAAGGGGGAGGTCATTTCACTCAGATGGTGCGTGGAGGGGAAAGAAAGGACCTCGACACTCAGATAGTATGATGAGACGGGAAGGGGCAAGGATTTCAGCACTCAGAAGACAAGGTGAGTTGGGAATGACTCAGCACTCAGATGGTACGGTGAGGTAGGAAGGGGGAAAGTACCTCGATACTGAAATGGTACGGTGAGGGGGAGGGGGGAGTAGGAAGAGAGAAAAAGTAAGGTAGAGGGTGAAATTATGTTCAGTAAATAAACCGCATTTTATCTATTTAATAATATATACAACTTTGGTTGGAGACACTGTAGCACTGATGATAGTAATAAAAGGAAAAAAGAGCGACAGACCCCGCACTGCCTCGTGTGAGAGCCGAGTATACTACTGTTCTCTACACATGTGAAACTAAACTAAGCTAGGGAGGGGTGCTGTATTTGTATTAGGTCGAACTCTATGGAATTTACCATGCGTGATGGTTTGAAAGAATGACATGACTCTAGTAGAGTAGGGTGGGGAAACTCCAAGCAGACTGAAGAAGAAGGAATGCCGGAGCCACCCCACTGAGTGGAAGTAAAAGCAGGAAAAAATTTCCTCGACAGAATAAAAAAATCGTAATAATAGAATTCAATGGGAATGAAAATTAATAAAAATTAATAAAAAATTGGAACTCATAAAAGTCAAAAAGAAAAATAGGTAATATATAAACAATGATATAATAAGTAACAAATCCAACACATTTTTAATTGATTTTTTATTAATTTTCATTCGCATAAAATTCTATTATTACGATTAAATATTGTTTCCTTATTAAATTTCATTATGTTTTTCAAAAGAATAAAAAAAGACAAAGAGTAAATTATAGATATGTTTTTATGTTATTAATTTAACTTAGATTAGTGAGCCAAAGGTTACCCACAGTTTTAAAAATTCAATCAAAATATGTGCCTACAAAATTTTGCAAATAATTTAACTCAATATATTGTATTGTAGTGAATTAACCGTTTTAAATATGTCACTTCTAGGCTTTATCTTCAATCCGAATAAAAACTACTCTGTAATTTTTGTCTCATCGACAAATCGATCAAATCCAAGTAACTGATCTTAGTTGTATGGATCAGTGATCTTATATACTTACAGAGAAAATTACCTATTTAATTTCTTAACTACGTTTTAACTGATGTATCAGATTTTATTCAAAAGATACGGCAGCCTATCAGCAATCGTGATATTGGACAAGTGCTTTTTTAAAATTGTATCCTTATTTTGTTTTCAAGCATGGTTTCAACAATGACCTGACAAGATGGCCCAATTAAATTTTCGTCATTAGCATATGTTTTATGATTTTTTTAAAATAAATTCAGTTACTTTTAATAACGCCTAAAGTGCACTCTCTCAAGCTTTAACCCTTTTTCCATTTTAGTTTCTATATTGTATGTGATTTCAAAATATGTTCAAAAGATGTTTTTTTAGCACTCACCAAGGTGTTTTGTGTTTAGATACCGCTTCAATTTGCTCAGGACCATTGTTTCGTTTCTCAGGCTTTCTCCACAAAATATACAAATCACAACTGGTTGGTCCCAATTTTCACCCCAAGTGATACCCAAATATGAATAGCTATATTTATATTTCTGTAACTTTTTATCACGAGGTGATTTGTTTAATTAAAATCTAAGGAAATTTCGCAACCCACTTTCAAAATTTTTGGCCTTCTGACTAATGGCAGTAAACCGGCTAGGAACCATTTCTCAATGATATTGTTACAACCCCTTACCCATAGGACTAACGTATCGGGATGGGCTTGGTGTGATCGGTAGATTGTGGAAAATAATGGCGGAGTTAATTTAATCTGGCTTATTGAAATAGCTTAATTAAGCTACTAGTGATGTGATGTAAGATTTATAACTAATTGAAAGAGTTTGGAAAAGGGTATTCATTATATCAATGTTCCTACTCAGCAGTCCATGCTCTGGCCTATCTTTGATGCTATAGCTCTTGCTGATGTCAAACAATCGACCATCCGGTGCTGTTCTGTTATTATATAACTCTAAGAGGCGTCCTCCGCTGTAGGATATTCTCTCCTTAAAATGTTTAGACTTTGTGTCTGAATATTTAGAGCACTTTGAACTAGTCCCTGCTAATGATTGTCGTACATTTGACCACCACCCTTCTCCTTTGACTTAAGATCCAAAAATCACTGCTATATACACAAAAAGGAAGGTTGTTTCCTCTAAGGTAAAAGTTTTGACAGTGTGCTACTCTCGTGTTGGACTAAACTGCGGAAGACGGCGAGAATTGAGTTCAATTATGGTTGGGTGCACTGAGGGGGGTTTATCCTTAAGGGTTTTACACTCTCCCTCCAAGAAAATGTGGGTGTATTTCCTATAAATTAAGGCTTTTTAACTCCTTAAACGATTAGTGAAATTAGTACATAGGCATATAACCTGAATTGGTAGTGAGAAAAAAATTGTACAAAACAAATTGTGAATTCACTAGGCTTATGTAAAACCGGCATTATTTAGACTGGCCGAGGCTGCAAGCTATGAGAGTATACATATATTGTTAAATTATTAAATATAAGCCAATAGCAGATGATTATTTCTGTCTAGTAAAATGTGTCTCAAGATGTCCTGACATCTACTTTCAGATCAAGATGTGTGGCTGAGGATGTCTGTGCATGAGGAGCGTGAGGCTCGGTCTGTCGCATTGGAGAAGGCCTACGTACACGAGGTGTATGAGCAGATCTCCGTGGATCAGCGGACTGGAGGATGTGGAGAGCAGAGATGTCAAGCTTGGCCCAAAGTTAAACAATTCATCTCCGAGCTAGAGCCTGGGTCGCTAGTCTGCGATGTCGGTAAATTAGAAAAATCAAATAATATTATAGTTCTTAATTTAAAATAATTGATAAAGCTAAGAGTCAAAGCTAGTTATCTACGGAGCGTAAAAGTCACTTAACAACGAGAACACCCTCAAACAGGCATTTCCTTGAGTTTTATATGCACTTAGACAACGCCTCTTTGGAATAAACAACTATACCAAGGCCATACCACCCTGTATAACCAATTAACCCTTTAGATAGATCCATATAAAATTTTCTAGAGAAAAAACACCAGCAATCTTTAGAATCTAATGAAATTTGGCAATAATGCTATTTCCACAAAGATGGCTGGAAATTTAAAATTTCATAATTTTCCCTTGCTTAGTTTCTAGACCAGAGATTTTAAAATATAAAAAATGATAATTTTGAGCTTTGCCGTTACCACGTTTTATTTAATCTCTTTAGTTATAAGAGAAGGAGAGGAATTAAATAAAAAAAACCTTTGTATGATTTTCATTAGGCTCTAAAATAACTGTTCATATAATCAAATTAGGGCATTTTAAAATTTCAAGGTCACTTTGAAACTTTGAATTTCTCAAAAAATATATGTTTTTAAATTTTGAAAATAAAAATAAATATTCAGTCATATCTGAAAGGTAGGCCTATGCCTGCCGAATTTCATCTTGGGATCCCAATGGTATCGTATTTAAATATATTTTTGATAACATTAGGCTCCCCAAAATGTGTGAAACCGGGTGTCACGGTTATATCCCCTATTTTAAATTTTTGTTCTTTTTACAATTTTTGCCCCTTTAACATTGTTGGCCTTTTTGCTCTTTTTCATTTTCTGCCCGTTTCACCCTTGTTACATTTTAACCTCTTTTGCTCTTTTTGCACTTTTTTATACAAAAGAGTTAAAAGGTGAAAAAGTGCCAAAAGGTAGGAAATAACAATAAATGTAAAAAGTAGGCTAGAGCTAACAAAAATTTTAAAATTATGGTCTTCAGGGGTCCACATGTTTGCTCACAGGAACTTCCATACACCACATTGCACAATTTTATGAACGTAATAAATCTATATCACGCATTAATATATACTTTTTTCTAATAAATTAAAAAGAATCAAATAAAAAAATTCTGTTTTGAGGTTTCATGTTTATTTTTAAATTTTAGACCTTTTCGTGTGGTAGATATTCCGTAACGCCCATGACAGACGGACTCTTCATTTTATAATATAGATAAGACAGAAAATATGGTTTAGGTCATTATTGATGAATAGGATCGTTAATATTGTTCATTATGGTTTTTAAAAATACTGTTTAATAAATGAAAATAATTGATTTGAAAGATTTACCTAAACATTTAAACGTTACGGAATTATTAATTGATATTTGACCCACCATGTGGCGTCAATTATAGTGTTATATATTAAATTAAAACGTTACGCGTCGGCGATGGGCACCATTTGAAGTGATACCGTTTAGTTAGCTGATAATCGCCCCAATATCGAGCACTAATTAAAGCGGTACGGTATTTAGGTTATATTATTGCGTACTGGATTTGTATTGTGACATAATTGGTATTTATAGCCCCGTGATCGAGCGCCAATTATTATGATACGGAATTACTATCTGATATTTTAACTGAATAAATAATACCTTTAATGTGGCACACGATTTATTAAAGTGATTTTATCTTCGGCACTGAAGATAATTTTTTTTATATGATACAGGTGACCTGGTGGTCTAGGGGTAAGGTGTCAGACTTCTATACTGGTGGCCGGGGTTCAATCCTCGGTCCCGGCACAGATTTATCTGATTACCAAACCCTTCCTTCACCTCTGACAAGACATCTTGTGAATGTGGGGAATGCCAGGCCTCCACCGTGGTTCGGATTCCACGTTAAGCTGTAGGTCCTCCATTTCATCTCACAATCACCCTACCATTACACATTAGCGTATAACCCGAACGGGTAGTAATACGCGGTGCTAATAATAATAATAATAATAATAATAATAATAATAATAATAATAATAATAATTTATATGATACAGTTTCGTTGAACTACAGATGATTTCTCTGTAACATTACACGTTCAGTGTTTTGAGTACCGTGCTGTGTAGATTTATGTGACTACTCTTTATTACCGGCACTGTTAATAAATTGTTTTGTTAGACATATATTCATACGCACAAGTGGCTTATATATGACCTACCCCTTGCCTCTTGGACCTCTTGTCACCAGTGTCAAAACCAACTAATAGAAAGAGTCCTGGCGACAAGTGTCGTGAAGGCTAGCTTCCTATTGGGTAGAGGGAGCTAGCGTCACTTGCTTTTTTGGTAAACACTACGGAGTTGATTTTTAAACGAAAGAAAAAAAGTTTTGATGGTGCAATTCTTTGACATTATTTCTTAAAGGCGCGTGATTCTCCATGGATAAAGTATAGAAAGGATATCTTACAAACAATACTTTAAAGAAAATTCACTTCATCCAAGACTTTTTTAATATATGAGAGGGGTCCAAATCAGTATCATTACAACATTCAAGCTTAAATTGTATTGACACAAGAGTAATTCCACTATATTAATCGGGAGTGGCGCAGGGACGTTTTTATTTGGGGGTAAGGGGGTTTATAATCATGTGCTGTTATAGGGTACAACATTTATGAAATTAAAAAAGGACCAAGAAAATGTAATATTTAACGGTTCTATTGTGCATTTTAATCATTTATTTTAGTCATGCCAAACATTAGAATTAATACACACAAAACAAATCAACAAACAAATCTGATGCGTCTCAACTAAAAATTAAAGTAGATTTCCACACACATTTGGCCTTTATTCGTTACTAGCTATAAAACCACTATCTAGTTTTGCATTTTTTAAAGTTTGTTGACTCTCTCAGGGTATGCATTAAGCGGACGGGTGATTTATTCTACGTTGCCTCCTCGTGGAGCGAAGATAGTTTTTTATTCGTTCAAGCACTGAAAACCTTATTTCTGCAGTAGTTGATGTAATTATCATCGTTTTCAAAATATCCTCAGTATGTGCTCCAAGCACATTTTATTTTTATTATATTAACCTCGTGTGAACATTGTATCTTGACTCAACAAGATTGTTGCATGATCAAAAAGTTGAATTGTATTTTTATTGGGGGGGGGGGGGA
>CABFVX010001136.1:69792-95314 GCA_902151425.1 Timema shepardi | reverse complement strand
GGGGGGAATTATACTTTTAACCCCCTCAATTGTTTTTGGAGGGGGGTAAAAGTTACCTCCGTACCTCCCCGTTCCTGCACCACTGTTAATTGACCAGTCTTTCTCACTAGCATAAAATACTTAGAACTTAAATGTATTTGATATTTTATTTACTTTAAAGGCATATACACTAAAAATACTTTAAAGGCTAAATATTTAAACTACACGATACAATACAGTGGGTTCCTGTTAATTGGAACACATCTGGGATAGATAACTTAGTCCCAATTAAGTGGCTGCCCTAACTAAGCGAAATTTAAACCAATGAGCTGGAAAACACATCCTAACAGAGAAAAAAGGGATGACTAAAATATAAGGAATGTGGCATTTTAAGAACGTACACTGCATCTAATTTATATAGAAACAAACATTTACTTAAGAATACTGAATAACCAATCTTGGACTGGGCCAGTGCGCCCTCAAGTTTCTCAAATTTGCGCCCTTGGCACAGAATACCACTCTCTCTTGGTGAAAAAAAAAATTTCAATGGTTAAAATAAGAATTTTATATTTTAAAAAGATTTGAATATCCAAGACAAGGTGGAACCGTGAGGGCGAAATTAAATTTAAGTGAGTACAGATTTAGGGTTTGGTGGATGTTCAGAAAACAAGGGGTGATTGGCACCCGGTGACAGAGGAAGAGAAGGCACACCCCTTCAATGATCCGTTTGGCTGTGTCACGTGGCTGCAATTGGAGTAGTGGAAATCAGCTGTTGTGTTCACACCTTGAATGATATCGTTTGGTGTTCATTTTATAAGTGTGTACTTTTTTGGCTCCTGCCTAATTTTTCGTTACTGGGGTAAGAATTAAGAAAATTTAAGTTACCAGAGAACAAAAACTATTGTTTAGTTTCGAAGTTTTGTTAGTAAGGAGAGCCTTTCATACGCATTCAAGTTCATACCCACAACACCTTACTGAGATTGTAACACATTCCACTCCCTGGAGTAAGTTTCTATCAAAACGTTCTCTCTCTCACACGCACACACTTTTCCATTTCTAATTTATATAATGAACTTATTTTGACTAGTAATAACATCAAACGTATTATTATATTTTAAATGGAATTTATAACAGCGTCCTTGCCTTATTATAATTTGGATATATAATGTTAAATTCATTTAATAATTTAGAAGTTTAAATTTTTGGAAGTTTGGTGTGAAAATTAAAATCTACTTGGAAATGTGAGGTTGTGTTTCTTTGAAGAGACTTGTATTCGGTGCTGATACAAATCAGGCTTATTTGAGGTGATTAATGGTGTGGTATCAATGCTTCCTTTTCTCAGAGATAAAGTCTGGTTGCTCAGGATGGATGTTGTTGAGACAGGCTATATTCGAATAGTCCAAGTATCGTTGCCGCGGATATAGTATAAAATCTTTAACAATTTGTTCCTTAAATGCTAGATGTTTTGTTAAATAAAGTTCACTTATCCCATGAGTGTTCCTTTATACGGTTTTTATTAAAAATGACCTACAAAATTCGGAATATCCAACAATGCCTTGAGTCACATAAAGAAAAAAATAATAATTTTATTTTGGAAGTCCTTGCAATAACTAATAATATTTATTATTAAGCAATATTTTTGGGTTCTACCAGAACTCCCATAGTTATTTTACAATAAAAAGGTAGATTTTTGAGTTTGTAATAATATTTTACGCCCTCTGAAAATCCAAGGTGCGCACCCTTTTGGAGGGCCCAGTCCAACCCTGTGAATAACTAGAACTAAAAGCAAATACACATATACTGTAATATACCGTACCGTACATCTGTAAAATGAAGATGCAGTCAACGTAATGACCGTGTCAAGCAAAGGATACACATTAAAAGGCTAATTGCTCTGAAAATAAATTAACCAACTGTACCCTGACGGGTTCTTTTTATGAACTGCATCTGAACAAAGTCGGAACAGGTGTCTAATGCTGATAAACGACTGCCATCATTGCCTTTATGTATGCAATAGCATTTCAATTCATCGAAATATTTCCGGGTGTGCGTGCCATATACACCCAGTTTATTGTTTCATCACGACTTCCACTGCCCCTATTAAGCGAAAAGTTAGCCCAAATAGGCGGAGTAAATTCTGGCTGGATAGTAAATACTTGTTTTGTTTCTATTTTCAAATCCCCCCCCCCCCAAATAAACAGCTGTCCCAATTAAACGGGGTCTACTGTATTTTATTTTAATTTGGCTGACTAATTACAATATAAGTGCTAAGTGTCCTATTTGGAGGAAGGGAATTCTTATCGCGTCTTTTGTTAGTAGCATTAATTCAAACGTGTTTTTAAAAATCTTAAATTAAATCTAAAAAAAAACATTTTAAGGTTGTAAATATATATAAATTATGTATATATAGTAATAAGTAACTGTATTAAATTCTGTATATCTATGCATTTATATAGGTTCACAATAAAATAATATATATACATATATATATACATATATATACACTATATATATATATATATATATATATACACACACAAGTATCGGTATGTATATAAACATATGGAGAGCGCTATCGTTTTCAATACAGAATTGTTTTAAGTTTTCGTTGAAATGATGTTTTGTAAGAATTCCTTTGTTACTTATTGTGTATTCTATATACATTACAATACATGATGGTATGTTCCAGGTTGCGGCAATGGTAAATATCTTAACGTGAACCCTTCTGTGTTCAAAGTGGGGGCTGACAGATGTGGCAGTCTTACTAGGGTGGCCAGAGAAAAGAAACACGAGGTAATTAAAATTACAAACACTGAAAACCATCGGAGAAAATTAAACCCAATATACTAAAAACTAATGAGTTTCCAAAAATGAGCGTTTTTAATCCCAGGCTGGAACAACTAAATTAATATTTCAATATTATATATACGAACAGAGTCTTATTAAATTAGTAACTGTTAACATATTATTATATTTGGATTGACATTTATATTAGTAATAATAAGTCAAAATAATACCAATTTCAAGGCCATCACAACAAGTACTGGCAAAGTAGACAAATACTGCTAACCATGTTCCTGTGAATATGTTCTCTCTACTTCACTCACTCCTCCTTTACCTAATCATACGTAGGCTCTGCTCTTTTATTACACCACATGTGAATGTGTTTATGTTGAATATATAGTGATGAAAATATACAAGTATGTATCAGTTTCATGTACAGGCGCAATGTTTGATAGTAAAAATCTCACCAAATAACTAAATAAATTAGAGTTAAAAATTAATATTACTACTAAATTTTATATTGTGACTATTTAAAAACTAAATTTCAAAAATAATTGCTTTCATTAATTGTGATTTTTGTTTGGAGTTTTCTTTATTATGTATTAATCCAAACTACATCTCGACTGACATGAATTAATGTGCATTTTTTTAGCATCACGTTTTATTATCCGTTCCTGTTATAAACATATGTACTAATTATGTTTATGGTTTTAGGTCTTAGGGAGGTTATATTTATAGAAAGTATACTCGCATTTGCTTGAAGGGAGATTGAAAAACCAATTTGGGAAAACAAGCCTCAGTACAGCCGACCGAGATTCGAGTCCCAATCTTCTAGTCATAGGCAGTTTAGTCTACTTCGAGGGTAAGGGGGTAAGACCACGTGGCCACAAAAGCGGGTGTGAAAAATATTCAACCGATAATATATTATGATTAGTCTACAGTCTACACGCTTATAAAGTTTTTTTAAAAAGATGTTCGGCTGTAACACTAGATTATAAACACTAACCTAAATATATTTATATTTATTTAAATGTAAAAGTTGTACATAGAGTAGTTAATTCGTCATTTAAAATTACAGGGGAAGGTCGGTTTTTTGTCATTAAAGTGAATATTTATACCTGACTGTATACCAATTCAAATTAAAAATATAATTTTAATTGAATGTAAATTCATTAAAATAGATATATATTTTGACCTATATTTTAATGAAAAATGAGTGTGGTACCTTATTTATCCCAGGAGTTTGTTCGGAGTAAGGTTTGTGGGAGGTTGGGGAGATGGCAATATAAAATGGGATTTGATGGGCTTCAACCCTTATGCTAAACGGGGGCCCGGAAATTCTCCCCAAAAGCAAATATTTTAAAGTTTGACGTCAGTAGAAGATAATATGTGGCCTCCCTGATTTATACATGTTAATGAAGCACAAATTTTGTATGAATTTAATTTTTTTCAAATAAAGTTAAATTTAAATATAACTTGTATTTGACTGTATGAATTTTAAAATTTTACTTAAATTACAGACACAGATATTAAAAATGAAAATACAAACTACTATTTTATTTTCCTTTATGAGCCCTCAGAGCTGTTACAGTCAAACTAACGGAACCATAGGATGGGAACGCTGCGGAATAGAATATTTAAATGAAGATAAAGTGAAAAGTATCTACAAAAAATTAAGTTCAGTCTTTGAAAAACGTAAATTTCCGGTAAATTATATACTGAATTTGAAGGAAACTTCACACAACCTGGTAAAATCGTAATCGTTGATCTGAAAGGTCAATAACAAGTAGGATTTGCTACAAGCTGGGAACATGTGAATAATTTAACGGGGCCGTGGTCCATGCGACAGGAATAGCTTATATTCTACCTAAGTTATTCTTAGCCCATTAAATGATGACACTAACTCAAAAACGTGGAGAGATCTTACGAAGGATTTATCATTGTACTAAATATGGGTAAATAAAATTACATTTTGGATTTTTTTACAGCTTAATAAAACATATAGTTTATAAAATTCTTTCATAAATAATTGAAAAGCCAACTATTCTCATAATAGTCACACATATATTCAAACTTTTCACATCCGCAAAAATAATTAGCTCACTGAATTTCATATCACCCTGTAGTTCCTATGACGGGTAGTAATACGTGATGCTAAATATTATTATTATTATTATTATGTAGTTCCTATGAATTACAAATCTTAGATGTTTCTACTACTGAAGGTAACTGTCGACATGAAAGGTCCGTCTCAAATTAGGTATCAACCATGAAAAATAACTTAGTATGATCTCCCCTAATGGTTTAAAGTTAGTATACGAAGATATAATTTTCACAGTATGTTCGGAAAATCTTAGCCCATATTGTACATATAGCTTGTTTGAACCGAAAGTATTTCAAAATCCCTATACCCTTATATCTAGAAAACTATGTTAAGAGTATTAAATTGTATCCAAATTCTTGGCGTACAGCGCCGGGATAGCAAAGATATTCAACCATGCGTGTACAACAGGTTGCATAGAAGTTAAGCGCGCGGCACTGCACATGTAATAATGGCAAGCACTTTCTGTTATGAAGGACCGTTCATGATTACTCTCAGAACGTAGCAGACGGCAGCAGCCTATACCACAATTAATAGTAAACAACACACCAGTCCTATTTAGAAATGTGAATACGTTTTGAGAGTCGTCATTAACGGTCCTAGAGCACAGAAAGTGCTTGCCATCATTACATGTACAGAACTTTTATCTCTGAGTTTGTTCAGGTCCTCATCGTAGCTTACACCATAGGTCCTATCAGAGCGTGCTTGATGTGTATGAACATAAGTATGCAATAAATGTCCTGTATGCAATCTCTCGCCCTCCTCGGGTTCCAGAGTCCTGGTTCATCTGGTTTGGCGGTTCCGTGATTGGTTTAAAGGTTTCCCTGGAAAATATATCATACTCATGTTTTGAATCACGTTTGCACTTTCGTTTAGTTATCGTTCTAGCTTTTTTTTTATGATATCCTCTACAACCTCTGTTGACATAATGCAGGCTATGAACGTCTGGTACGATTTATGAGCTCAGTATTTATTATATTCAAGAGTACTTAACACCTAACTCTACTGGCAACTTTGGCAATGACGATGATAATCTCTTCAACATGAGATATATGGAATCGCCTTCTCACCCATTGAATGGCACCCCTTTTATAGGTTTGAGGTTAAATAAACAGGTACTGTTCTTTACGCTCATAGCAATATGGGAAATGATCACGGTTATCAATTATTATTCATGATAGGGTCTGAAGCAAAGCACACACGATACAATTACAACTGGTCTTCATAGGCTTTGGATGCCAAATACGAGAGTATGCTGCGCCAGATTAACCCTTCTCCATCGTAAGCCTGATGGTCCACCATGGCTTTGCAGACATTATACCATTTATCAAAATATCCTATAGGTAAGTATAAAAGATACACTTTATGTCGAGAACTCCTACAGCTTGAGAATATTATGAATTAAAGAATCCATAGCTGTTTGTTTTTTTCCTGCTGGTGGGACAGTTTCTATACCTTGCTTGCTGCTCCATTCAAAGTTTGAATAAATAGTTTGATACTTCTCTGAACTCTTCATCAGCGAGTCTATCAGCCCTTTGATAATACTCTCAAAGGTATTGAGATCATGTATATGTTCGTTATTATATTTCACATCCATCTTATCAGCATAATACAAAGTTACTGACATTCTTCGACCAAACGAAAGCTTCGATGTTGACGATTCTCCTTCAGCCTGCATAGTACTCTTTTCTTGGGTTTATATTATTTAGATTCCCTTCCGTCTTACCAACATATTTATACTTGTAGAGACTATGTCTTAGTTTTTATATAGATTACCCTAAACTGAGTATATGTGCATAGTTCATATTATTGTTTGACTTGGAAATCGTACCTAGCTCGTTAGGCTAGCAGCTTTCACACACCAACTAGAACATTCCATATCGTTTTATGTGTATCATGTATGGAGGAATTATTTCTACATATGCTTGGGTCCATAAGATATTTGATATAGGTATTTGGTTCAATCATGGTTGCACTTGTAGCTTTTAATGTATATAACTCCTGACTCAAGTATGCCATCCATTGGGGTTTTATCTTAAATGTATGTGAAAATATTGTATCTCTGCTTTATCTTCGGTATACACGAGAGGATCTTTCGCTATTGAACTGAATATCTTGATTTTTAGTATGGTAAAAATATACATAGAACCAGATAATTTACTATAAAATATGTTGCGGTGACCTGGTGGTCTAGGGGTAAGGTGTCAGACTTCTGTGCTGGCGGCCGGGGTTCAATCCTCGGTCCCGGCAAAGATTTATCTGATTACCAAACCCTTCCTTCACCTCTGACAAGACATCTTGTGAATGTGGAAAATGCCAGGCCTCCACCGTGGTTCGGATTCCACGTTAAACTGTAGGTCCTTCATTTCATCTCACAATCACCCTACCATTACACATTAGCGTAAGTGCGTATAACCCGAACGGGTAGTAAGACGCGGTGATAATAATAATAATAATAATAATATCAAATATGTTCATTTATTGCATCATAATTATGGATTAAAAGCTTGTAAATAGACAATCTATCTCATTATAAGAGTTGGTTTATGATCTTGTAATCTAAACCCCAAATAGAGGAATTTGATAACCATCATATTACTTATCTGTTAGGTAAAAAACCTGCAAAAGAGTGCTCATTAAATTTTTGTGTTCAATGCTATATAATAAATCATAGATAGCGAGTTAGAGAACGGAGAAACCAAAATTCCTGTATGTTCTTTAATTTTAAATAAAGTAAAAATGTAAGATCACTTGGATTTGTTTAACATGGAATATAATTTTAGGAAGGATCGAAAAGACGAGTAAAATACGCAAGGTCTCAACACCAGATCTCGGGCAGACAGTACAACCTCTCAAATCATTACAGTCAAATGTGGTTTATTTGAGAAATAATGCTCAGTTCCTCGAATCAGAGGTACCACAACATTTAAAAGTTGAAAGGAATTTACTGATGAAACAAAAAGAATAATCAAAATATAACTCTGATGGAAAATATGAAATAATATTTTCTGTAAGCGAAAAGCTTAAAATTGAAACTAACTGTTCAGTGGAGCAATCTTTACCTAAATTGTAATTAGGAATACTGTTACAGAAAAGCATCTTTGTCCACCAAAGAGTATAAAAAACATATTCATTTTCAAAGATCTGATTTAAAAAGTACACATATTTGCTTAAAGCTGAGAAATTGTTGGTTTTATAAAAATATATTTCAAATAAAGAAATTTTATCTTTAATAATATTATATCTTTACATTAGGAAGTTATTTTGTATCTCAAATAGTTGCGGAGAAATTATGAAAATTGGAAAATTATCCCAAGTAAAGTGACCTAAGAATCATTTTTGTAAGACAATGAGGATTTCCATCTTGTTTGCAATGATAAACAGTGTATATATATCAAATTTAATCAAAATCGTTAGAGTAGATTTTGAGAAAATCGTTCTTTCTTTTTCCCCCTTCAATAAACTACCCTTAATTTTATGTTTGGATGTCTAATTCGAAAAATCTCTCAAGGGGACCTTAAGAAAACCCTAGGTACCAATAGGTAAAATAGTTTCGGCTCTAGCCCAAGGTACAGACAGACAGACCAATGGCATTGCGAAAACAACTTTATTTGGTTTCAGGGGGTCATGAAATGTCAACATTTATCAACAGCTCAAGTTCAATTTATTTTTGCCGTCACAATACTTTCTCTACGAGATGTCAAGAGAAAGTAAAAAGTGTATCTTACAATTCAATCTGTCCCCATGTATGTATTTTTGTTCATCTGTCTCTCTGACTCCACCTGGACTACACCCAAAATGGTTGAATGGATTTTGTTCAAACCTGATATCTAGATGTTATATGACCTGGCGGTCTAGGGGTAAGGTGTCAGACTTCTATGCTGGCGGCCGGGGTTCAATCCTCGGTCCCGGCAAAGCTTTATCTGATTACCAAACCCTTCCTTCACCTCTGACAAGACATCTTGTGAATGTGGAAAATGCCAGGCCTCCACCGTGGTTCGGATTCCACGTTAAACTGTAGGTCCTCCATTTCATCTCACAATCACCCTACCATTGCACATTAGCGTAAGTGCGTATAACCCGAACGGGTAGTAAGACGCGGTGCTAATAATAATAATAATAATAGATGTTATACGGTCATGTATTAGGTTTATGACCGTTTGAGTATTACTAGTTTAATATCATCACACTAGGACTAGAGTACTGACAAAATTATGATCAAGGTATTGCTGTATTACTAGTTTTATAATATATCTACAAGCGCAATGGAAACCAAACTGTTTCAGGTTATGCTGTGCGATAACTTGACTCTACCATTCAGAGACGAGAGTTTTGACGCGGTGCTGTCAATCGCAGTGGTGCACCACTTCGCCACGACAGAGAGAAGGGTGGGTGCCTTGAGAGAACTGGCCCGGGTGCTTCGAATAGGAGGGAGACTCATCATCTCTGTTTGGGCCATGGAGCAAAAACACCGCAAGGTCACATTTTTATACAAACTTTCATTTGAATAAACATTATCATTTGAACATTATATATAGATATACATGTTAATTTTTTTAAGTTTTAACACATTTTGAGTTGAAAGTGTTCAAATAATGTTTAAGGACATCTCATATTATACCAACTAAAGTATTAATGCATTTATATATAAGTAAATATATATATAATATAGATTTGGTGACCTGGCGGTCTAGGGGTAAGGTGTAATACTTCTGTGCTGAGGGTCCGGGGTTCAATCCTCGATCCCGGCACAGATTTATCTGATCACCAAACCTCTTCCTTCACCTCTGACAAGACGTGTATTAATCACAACTTGTGAATGTGTGGAATTCCAGGCCTTTGACCGTGATTTGGATCCCACGTTAAACTGTAGGTCCTCCATTTCATCTCAAAATCACCCTAACCCCAACGGATAGTAAGACGGGGTGATAATAATAATAATAATAATAATAATAATAATAATAATAACAGATTCAATGCTTTACCACCTATCTTTATATCATGCGTCAGTCAACTTTTGGAACGTCCTTCCTCCTTCCTGTATACTTTATAAGGGTGGGCAAGGCAAGTAATCTTGGTTTGGTTGTCGACTACGCCAGACCCGTATTTGAATGGCGAAAATCCCAATAATTGCTATGCACAAAAGAGTTATCGATTGAAGAAACCTCTACTAAAAGTTTGGTTGCGATAATCTTAGAGTAATGCCGATGCTAGTTGTAAGATGTTCTATATTACCCCTAGAAATAAGGTAACATTCTTTTGGAATTAACCCAAATTTACAGCTTTGTTTGTACGTTCATGGCCTAATCAAGATAGTGGACATCATTAATGTTTATTGAATCATTAAATGTGATAAATCGAAACGTATGAAAACTGTGAGCTGTTATTACTAGTACTTGTAGGATTGCAGCAGTGCAAAATGATTATAATAACGGGAAATACTGTAGGATAACGATTGTAAGACTACAGTTAACGCAAAAACGGTAATTGAGGATATCAAATGTGCCCATCGGTAACGTTTTCTTGAAGGATGTAACACTCAGTTTTCGGAAAGATGATTACATTATTTAGTCGATTTTCGATGTGACAGTCACTTATTATTACGGTAATAGGGGTTGCTCACTGAAACGTAAGGCAAATGAAATTGAATGAGATAGTAGAGTGCAGCGGTTCCCTAAGTGAGGTACGCGTACCCCAGGGATACGTGTCAGGACCTTTGGGGTTACGCGAACATATTTGAATGATAGCGAAAAGTTATGAAATTAAGTCAACGAAATGGTGAGGGACAGTGTGTGTTTTCTTCTAATTTTGACCTTGAGAAAATGATTTCAATTTCAAACATAAAACAGTTTTTATAAACATTAATACATTCGTAAACTTATTAAATATGTTAGTATTTATTATTAGTTTTGCTTTTTGAATGTAAAAATACATGCCCTCTTTATTCAGCTTATCATAACACTGTTTTTAATTCTATTAATAGCGCATTTATTTGCATTTGCAACAAATAAATCAAAAATAGCTACTATTGTATCAATTACCCATTTTGCTAAAAATTAAGAGCAAAATTTGTGGAAATGGGCTGCCAAGGGGTACGTAAACGAATACAAGTTGGGAACCGCTGGTATAGGGAATTTTTAATTGCATTGTGGTTAATGATAACAAACTGGTCTGTTATTAATACGGTGCTCAAAGAAACCTTCAAATTAATCGCCACAAATTAGGACGCTAGAATTATCCATGACAAACCAGTAAAAATAAAGAGTTAAATAATCACGTGACACTATATTATCATTACTATTATTATGGCGTCTGCTCTCCTTAAAGAAGAAACATGAACAGCCAGAAAAGGCCTCTCCTCGGCACCTTTATAGCCTTTGATATCTAAACGCTACCACAATCATATAACCCTTGTTTAGAAGTAATCTTTATTATTGTTGCCTTGAACAACTAAACACAAATATCCTTTAGATAATTCCCCTAAATTGTATCAAAGCTCCCTCCATTTGGTTAGCCTGAAGTTATTGCACATATAGACATACTTGCACCTTACATACATCTACAAATATTCTATTCTATTGTTCAATATTACACACTTACCAAACCTATTTATTTAAATGTTAATACCAGTACTTGTCAATCAATAATATCGTCAATATCCCCATCATCCTCCAATATTGACTGTCGGATTTCAAAAAATCTATATTTTCGTCAGTACCAACTTCAATCTACCAATATTCACCCTACACGGTCAATAGTGTTGTCAATATTATTGACTGTGTAGGGTGACCATAACATCACTCAGCCCTTAATGAGATTACATGATCATTGATCATCCTTAAACACTGAATTATAAATATTAATATCAACTTATGGAGTACATTAGAAATAATAGTCTACCATAAAAAGACAGGTTCATTGACATGACTATCTCACACACACACACACACACACACACACACACACTGTCCTTTCACAAAGGCTCTTGCGTATTGAGAAGTTTAAACTGATCTATTGACTGACACTTTCCATTTTTAACAACAGAGCTCAAAGTCATTTATTGTAGGTTTTGAAGTTTTACTGTCAGAATTATTTAACAAAAAACCTTCGGTTTAAAATTGCTTGTTTCTCACTTCACTTATAAGCTTAATTAAACAATCCTTATCATTATGATTACAGGGAAATGACCATATTCAATCCTATTATTTACGTGCAATTAGTGTGATATTTAACATTTCTCAAATAAAATTATTTAGACTCTCACGAATATTTGAACTTTTAACCCAGTACCTCAACGAGTTTTTACTGTTAGCTTCACCAGATACATAATTTATATATATATAAAACATAGTTTATATATATGACATAGTTTTTATATATGACATAGTTTTTATATATAAAACATAGATTATATATATATATATATATAACTATAACTGTGTAAAAATTCGTTGAGATAACGGGTTCAAACATCAAATAGTTGTGAGAATATAAATTAGTTTATTTGGGGGCCTGTTTGATATCATATATATATATATATATATATATATAGTTGGGAGAGTCTTAATTAATTTATTTGGAGGCATGTTGAATATCAAATGTATATATATACAGGTGTTAGGAAACTCATAGCTCAAACTTCACATATAGCTTGATTGAACCAAAAGTATTATAAAATCCCTGTACACTTACATCATGGAAACTGTGTCAATACCATTAAATTGTGTCCAAAGTTTTGGCGTACAGCGCTTTGACAGCAAAGCTGTTCAAGCACGCGTGTACAACAAGTTGCATAGGGGTTAGGTGCATGGCACTACACATGTAATAGTGGCAAGCACTTTTTGTTATGAAGGACCGTTCATGATTACCCTCAAAACGTATTCGCATCTCTAGATGGATTGATGTGTTGTTTACAATTAATTGTGGTATATTCTGCTGTCGTGTTCCAAGATGTCAGTCAAGGTGTGTGGTGCTGTACTCGTAGCTCATATGCAACCTGTTGTACACACATTCTTGAACAGCTTGGCTTTCCCGGCGCTGTGCGCCGAAACTTTGAGCACAATTTAATGGTATTAGCACAATTTTCCTGATATACGTGTACAGGAACTTTGTATTACTTTTGGTTCAAACAAACTGTATGCGCAGTTTGGGCTATGAGTTTCCAAACACCATGTATATATTTTTTTCTGGGTAGCACGTAACGTTCTTTTGAGTGGTATCGCTTGAAATGCACTCCATTGAAGGTCCCTACCTACTTTCAGAAGCCTACTTCTTGAAATACTTATGAGTTAGTACACTTTATAATAACTACACGCTCTTGGTTCTGATAGAGAAAAACAACTTTCTGGTTTCCTTGGCTACCGCAGATGACAGTTTATGTTTCCAACTCCAACTAAAACAATATCGTCCACCTTAAACTTAGCTGAATGAGAATACATCATTGGGAGACTCTCCTCATATAACTATAGACCTTAGCAATTCTTTATTCTTTTATTCTTGACCTGGATGGTCGATTCTCATGATTGTTTACATTTACATCCAACCCATTACTGCCTCACTAATAAAACAATGGGGTGGGCATTTGATTTACTACGACCTTCATGTGATTCACATACGTTGTTGCAGTTACATATATTAGGGGTAAAACCCGCATGTAATTATTAGTAGCTTCCTCATGCTTGCCGGTGAGTACTAGCTGAGCAGATCTTGGTGGATGATAAAGTATCTTTTGAAGTTATTTGCATATGACCTTTTTCTCGTGGTTCACCACTGTTCTCTTGCTAAAGGTGGGGATAGCATCGTCTGTTCATAAAACTTGTGACCCTGGAGGCCTGAATAAAATTATTCATGCTCTAAAATATATAATTATTTTCATCTCAAAGCCCATTATTGAAATAGTTGTTGTCATGTAATGAGTTGACATTAAGAACGGATCTCAGTCTCATGAATGTCACGTTACTCGATTAAAGAAATTTAAAGTGAGACGCCAAATTGATTTAATTGACCTGCAGTCATTCGCCAACGGAGTATTCCCATGGCTTCTGGATTACCAATACAATACTACTAAATCTGTTCACTTAAAGCCATTGCACTCAAGAGCAGCAGAGGTGGCCTTAGAACTTCTAACAATATTAATGAATGACCGATGTATGTAAAGCAATATATATTTACCGTTAGTTCAACAGTATTATATCAGCAGCCAACTGATGTGGAAGTTTCCATAAAACCCCATCCACCAGAGTAGTTTAGGGTCAATTCCTTCCATCCAATCTTACTCCATGAAAATTCTGGCGTATTTTCTCTTAATTCTACCATAATCTATTGTTAGCGTGACGCTTTATACTACGTGACCACCACTACTCGCTTTAAAAGTGATTTTTTTGGAGGGCTCTAAGGGACCATATAGACACGTAAAAAAGTCAGATAGTTAAGTGGTCTTAAAAATGGCAAATCTTTCAACTCGGAGTTCGGATCCCTGTCTTGTTGAAGTGGTACCGTCTCCCACATGATAGTGACAGTAGAAATTATGGTTTAAGATAACACCTAAATAACGACTATGGAAATAGCGTTATAATACAGGGTGGGCCCGAAACAATTATACAATTAGTAGCTTCAAAATCAACACTTTAATTGAAAAATAAATATTCACTAACTAAGTAAAAGCAAGCTACATACTAAACTTTTTCACTTTCTGTCACTCAGGTGGGCTCCACTGGACGTCAGGCCACCCTCAGCACGTTGTCCATCACTTTCCTTAGCATAAATCATATAATTGTTTCTGCCCCACCTTGTATAATACCACTATCAAGCTATATGAAGAAAATTCAGGCTTAAGCTATGAGCTCAGTTTTAGAATAATTATTTATAAACATTTCATTTTCAATAGACTATTGTATAATAGACCTACCATTTACACATATTTGTAAATATAAACACTCAGCAAGTCAATTGATGTTTCTGTAGAGCTTGATATCAGCAAACTATAGTCCAGAATTAGAAGAATATCATGTAAAGTACATACAATTTTTCATTAAAAACTGAGAAATGAAATCAGACAGTTTGACGAAGAACATTTCTGTTGTTTCAATTTTAATAATACCAACACGTAAGTCCATTATTAATACATTTTAGATAAAACACCATTTAAAATATATTTACATGTATGTATGTAAGAATCAATTCATTTGCTTAGTGCATTTATATATTTACAGCTAGCAATATCGTATATCAAACATATTAATACACCTATTACAAGCATACATCGTTAATAAAGCGTTTATTTGGAGAAAATCTATTCAATGATTAGCTATTGGATTTCTGACATTCTAATTTAGTAAACTATATATTAAAAAGTTAAAAAAGATTTATATAGATGTGCAAATCTGCACCCAGAATCCACACAAATTTATAAGTTTCGAAATAGTAATCGGTTTAATAGTATATATTAGCATATGCCGCTTAACTAAAACATGTGTAATAATGATTTTACGAAATACAACTATATGAGAATTTTGGAAAAAATAAGTAATTTGGTCACTTCAATGTAATAAAACTAAATAAACTTAATTTAAAAGCAAAACAATAAAGTAACTGGAAAAGCTTATAAATTTAATATGCGATGCAAGCTCGTTAACAGTGGCTCTCTTACGTAGCCAGGCATTGTTGGATTGAACACCAAAATTAATTGTTTGGATATTGGCGGTCCTTTTACAAAGATTGGCTCTATTAAGTAGAGGCATTGTTGCATTGAACACCAAAATTAATTGTTTGGATATTTTCGACCCCTTTACAAAGATTTGCTTTATTAAGTAGAGGCATTGTTGCATTGAACACCAAAATTAATTGTTTGGATATTTTTGACCCTTTTACAAATATTTGTTTTATTAAGTAGAGGCACAGTTGCACTGAACACCAACATTAATTGTTTGGAAATTTTCGGTCCGTTTACAAAGATTGGCTCTCTTAAGTAGAGGCACTGTTGCATAGAACACCAAAATTAATTGTTTGGATATTTTCGACCCTTTTACAAAGATTTGTTTTATTAAGTAAAGGCACAGTTGCATTGAACACCAAAATTAATTGTTTGGAAATTTGCGGTCCTTTTACAAAGATTGGCTCTCTTAAGTAGAGGCATTGTTGCAATGAACACCAAAATAAATTATATATATCTACTATCTAAGAAATAAAAACTAGCTTACAGAAAATTGAAATAATCACTCTATAGTGAGTACCGTATCATATCAAACAAAATTGCACCTTATAGCTTATTTACCCTGTTCCCGTGAAAATAAGAAGTACAAAAGAAAAAATGCTATCTCAATCCTATGAATACTTTTGGAGTTTATTGGCAACAAACAAACAGACAGATACAAATTATAAAAATTGACTATTTTGTAATTTTATTTTCCATACAATCCAGAAAAAACTAAAACTCAAAAATGTACCTATACAGGTTGGCCTTAAGAGTTTTATTATATGTATAGGTAGATTGTATTTGATTTTTACATAACTGTGGAGTATCAGAATGACAAGAACAGAAAGATTATTTTTTAATCCCAATTTGATTTTTGTATCAAAAGGTACTGAGTTCATGTATTGAAACAAGGAGATGCATTTCCCCCATTACTTTTTAATCAAGCCTTAGAGTATGGATTATCAAACCCTTCCTCCACCTCTGACAAGACATCTTGTGAATGTGAGGAATGCCAGGCCTCCACCGTGGTTCGGATTCCACGTTAAACTGTAGGTCCTTCATTTCATCTCATATTCACCCTACCATTGCACATTAGCGTAAGTGCGTATAACCCAAACGGGTAGTAAGACGCTGTGCTAATAATAATAATAATAATAATAATAATAATAATAATAATAATAATAATAATTAGAGTATGCAAATAGGGTAATTCAAGATAGTTGGGTAGGGTTGACATTAAACGGTACAAGACAACTATTAGAATATGCAAATGATTTAGCTTTATTAGATAATAGTAACGAAGCTGTTGCAAAAAATACATACATTTCATTAGAGGCTAGTAAGGAAATAGGTTTAGAAGTGAACTCTGAAAACACTATGTAGGGCCTATATGATAGCACAAAGATCACAGAGTGAGGATGATAATTTAGATATTACAACAAACAACGTATCATTTGATATGGTTAATGAATTCAAATATTTAGGAAGATTTTAACTAGCGATAACAATATTAGATTGGAAATTATGAAAAGAATACAGCCGGGAAATGATTGTTATTACGTGGTCAGTAAGTTGTTAACATCTCGCCTGCTGTCAAGAAATGTAAAGCTCAGAACATACCAAACAATAATTTTAGTGGTTGTTATCTATGGGTGCGAAACGTGACCTCTTACCTTAAGTGACGAAAATAAATCCAGGGTGTTTGAAAACAAGGTGCTTAGGAAGATATTTGTACCAAAAATGGGTGAAGATTGTGGGGAGTGGAGAAGGCTACATAATGATAAGATGTATACCCTGTACTCATTACCAGACATTGTTAGGGTAGTAAATCTCGCAAGTTACGGTGGGCAGGCCATGCAGCGTGAATGGGCGTATCTAGAACCGCTTTCAAGGTATTCACTGGCAAACCCAAAGGGAAAATACCACTGGAAAGACCCAGACGCAGATGGGAGGATAACATTTGGATATACCTGAGAGAGATAGGGTGTAATGAGCTAGACTGGATAGAATTAGCTCAAGAAAGGGATAGGGGACGTACTTTTGGGGTTGTGGTAATGAACTTCTGAGTTCTTAATGCCATAGAGTAAGTAAGTATAGGTACTGAGTTCAGTGGGTATATATTACTTTATTCGTGGCAAACACAATAACAATTCACTTGGAGGCTCCGGAATAACTTAGTTTCCCACCCATGTAGAATCATTGTAGGCATATTGTTGCATAGCTACCAAATGTATTCTTGTATCACATATTCAAATTTAGAAATTGTGGCACCTTAAAGCTAATGCTACTACACCATTGAATATAATATTTATATTGGTTTAGATATATTAGTTTTGCATTCAAGCACTATTTGGATTGAATTCATTTCCAACCAAAATATAATAGGATAATTAGGCCTGATATTCATATAGTCAACTCTCGATTCTACGACCCCGGGAATAGCGTCCCTCTCGAAGTAACGACCCTTTTTAGGGGAACCGTGAAAACGTGGGAAAAAAGGTTGAAAAGTTTAAGGAAATTGGCTGTAAAATGTATTTGTTGCATTTATTTAGGTCGCTGCGTTGCAATTATCTGTGTGAGTGCTGTATTACTAGTAGCTGGGGTGGGTCAGGTATAAAAAAGACACCACCTCATCAATGCCAGCCAATATCACTTGACTCTGTCCACCCCTTCCCACAAGCAATGACAATGTTTCCCCGCGCGCGACTGCCGCTACATCACGCGCCAGGCTTGCTTTTGCCATTGTTATTTCGATTCTCGATTTGGTTACAATTTTGGTTTGATTTTTTGAACAATTTTTGACGACCCATGCTATTGTTTAGCAATGTTATTTTGATTTGGTTACGTTTTTGGTTGGATTTTGTGAACGATTTTTGATGACCCACGCTATTTTTTTTTATTTGATACGAACTTATAATTTTGACGAAATGAGTGAAAGGAGTACCTTCTTCAAGAAATAGGTAGGTTTTATTTTATTTACTTTTTCACGTATTGTCTAAAAAATGCATTTTTTTCGTATGAAGGTCAGGGGTGGAACAAAATCTGTCAAAATTCCAATAACGACCCCTTCGAAATAACGAGCCTTTTCCAGGGAACCGTGAAAGGTCGTAGAATCGAGAGTTGACTGTAGTATAATATAAAATAAACAATACATTTTGTTACTTGTTGTATTTGTCATCTCTGTTAAAATGTCTTGAATTTAAGTTTTAGTCGGCTTTATTTTAATTTTATTATATTGGATAAAATAGCGTATTGTGAATTGTGAGCGCTTCAGACTACCTTTATTTCGTAATACCTACAATTAAGTAGTACAACAGATTACGTGTTTTAAGAAAGGATAATATATACTATTTCATACTTTGGCATCGAGTATCATCTCAAAAAATTTAAATTATCATTATTATCTCCAAAGGTGACATAAACATAGGCTTCTTTAAATAAATAGCACAAAGTAATTTTACATAAGGTCAGTTGGCCTAAGGTAGTTTGTCCTTAAGCCTTTTGACCTAAAGTAATTTGTCTTAAAACATGTTTACCAAAAGTAATTGGGCTTAAAGTGATTTGGTATAACGATATTCAATCCTAGCTTATTTAGCTTAAGTCATTTATCTTAAGAGTTAACCTCACAAAAATCCAGTCAGCCTAAGGTCATTTGGCCTTAGACCAATTGACATGTACTCTATTTTGCCCCAAAATGTATTTACAGTTAACTGAAAGTTAATGCTCTTTTGAATGTTTAAATCTTTTCATAAGTTAGTACAAAAAATCTTCTCGGTAAATGTTATACATTTTTAAGGCTATGGACTAAATCAAATTACCATTTGACAGTTTGATATTGTATATTTATTATTTTTTAAACTGTCAAAATAATTTGATCGTAATATAGTAGAGGTTATAAAATCTCAAAGTAAGTATTTGGTGTCTATAGTTTGAGTCTCAGGATGTGCTGGTTCCATGGCACCGACCTGAACATCTGAGCACCCCCTCTCTAGAGCTAAACTCCACAACGACTAACACCTCCGAAGAGGATGCTCCACCTCCATATCATGCCTATACTCAGACTTCGGACAGTGACTCACACTCTTCTCACAGGTGAGCTATAAACACGCACCTAACATATGTATTCTGATCACTTCTAAGCTCTACCCATAGTCTTAAAACACACAATTATTCTAACCTTGTCAACATTTAGAATCCTAGACGTGACATGCCCTCAACAACTGTATCAATTTGTTTGTAGGAACTAGTATCTCAATATAGCATAGCTCTATTCCCAAATAAGCTTACATACATGTCTGAATCTTGAGGAAACATCAGAACACTTTACTTGGCTTCGATACGCTATAATATACAAAAACACAGAGTGAAGAAAAATGTTTCTGTCCCCGACAAGAATAAAACTTGCTTTTGTGACTCCCGACACAAAACACTCTCCCAAAGGCCCACGTCGAAACACAACATTCCGCTGTGGGTCTTACTCGAAACCACTGTCACGTAACATCCTCATTAACAAGACTACTCAAACTACCAAGAAAAAAAACTGTGTCAGCCCTGATCATTACATCATTATGACGGATCTCGCCACCAAATGACGGCCACCCATAATATCCATATCTTTTCATGACGTCTTGGATGAGGTTTGAACACATAAGGAAATATGCGATTAAAAACTACATACAAATATTTACACACTCACATATACATATATCAGAGCACTAAGATTCCTGTATTATAACTAAAGTTAATTAAATACTCATTTTCCAAAAAAGGGAGATAAAAGAGAGTTATAGATGCATCTCACTACTAACAACACTCTACAAAATCTTATCTAATATAGTTTTAATGAGATTGACGCCATCTACATAGGAAATTATTGAGGATCATCAGTGAGGATTTCGACGAACTAGATTAACAAGTTTATGATTTTTTATCAATCATACAATATCAGAGCCACCGTATACACCGCCGCTCTTCAAGATCCAGACGTACTTGGAGAAGCCATGTCTAGGCGTTTTATGGTAGATATACCCTTCCTTATGTCAAGGCAAAGGCAAAATAAAATTGATTAACAATCTTTCCATCGGAAATCCCATAATCAAAGAATATAAAAACTATATTTTATTATTTGGACTAGCTTGACATGGTTACATGTTTTTCAGCCTCTCGCGTGGTTTCATACGATTGTGTTGATCCATATTTTGGCTAATGAACAACTTCCTCAACCTTGAAGTTGTCTTAGCTACACCAAAGTGTCCTTCCATATGGCGCTCGTAATAGTAACGTAGAACAGCTACCTTCAAACTAGAGTTCAACTATAAATTAGTTAACAGAAGGATCTCTGACATAATAAATTGGCCAGCCGGCATTCCCTTAGAATATATTTAGGAATCTCCCCCAGGAGAACACCTGATTACCACGGTGCAGCTAAAACGAGTTGTGTTCCAGGTACGATAGGGAATTTTTCTTACCAAACATAGCCAACGGTGCTTCCAGATCTTATGAAAATTTGTTATTTTCATTCATATGGAGTATCCTACTCTCATTCTCCACTGGCACCATACCTCTTACCTTGACTTGAGCCAACACTGCCCCCAGACCTGTCTACGAGGCGCCCCATTGCAGTAGGATACGATTTTCCCCTCGAAAGTTTCCATCCTCATGTCCTGTAGTGAGACCACAACAGCTCAAAAGATGCAGAAGGCTTATTTACTAGTCTTCAATCTTTCAAAGTAGTTTAACATCTATTTGAGTTATTTCAAAGTTTGGACCTTTGATAAGAGATGAGCGTTGTGTCACCCATAGGAGCCCACCATTTTTAGAAATCGGGCTCATTTCTAATCTGTGTTTAATAAATGTACCCTCGCATTGCCTTTGTCCTCTCCGGTTTTATGGACAACCACTTTGACGATGTCGGTTGTCCCATTGAATCTATATCCGACACCACGAAATGAACTTTATTGGGATTGACCGTTAATTTCAATAGCTTGAGCCTGGTGAGTACTACACTCAGGTGTACCAACACCTTAACTCTATTTTTAGAGTCAATCCCAATATCATTCAAATAAATGAACAAGAAAACAATCTGAATGAAAAAAAGATGTTAAGAAATTGGGTGAGAATTTTGATACCGATGCTATACCAAACTGTAGACATTAAACTCGTAAAATATTGCCTGGGAAATAAAGGCTGTCACCTAATTAGCCTCTTCCGCAAAGGAAACTGGTAGTATGCTTCGAAAAGACCAAGTACTGCTAACACCCTTGCGCCACCTAGGTATTGTAGTGGTATATCGATCGTAAGTTTTGGCATAACTTTTTATTTTTATCTTTTGGTTCACTTTTCTGTAATCGATTAGCAATCATCCTTATTTGTTTTCTTTTGAAACCAGGAAACAAGGGCAAACGTAGGAACTCCATGACCGTGGGATGGTTTCATTTGTCTCCAGTGCTCGAGTGATCTCCCTGGCACGGGCTTCTAAACGCAATCAGAACTAACTTCACTGGACCTAACATCATCTATATATAAAATAAGACTATACATTTGTCTGTATTTTCTATTCTGTTTTTTGATTGTTTCCAGTAAACTCAAAAAGTACTCATCGGATCGAATTGGAACTCCTTCTGTATGCTGTATAGTGTATACCATCATGCTATCTCATCATCAAGTGAAGCAGTGTCGATATAATTGACTGTTAGTGTAGCTACATTTGCTTTTTAAGTTTGTAACAATTCAGATATATTACATTTTAATGTATTTAAATTTTTAACAATTCAAATACATTACATTTTAATGTATACATTTTCTTTTTACCTCTCTTTGGCAATGAGGGGTTTGGAAATAAAAACAAACAAATTATCAATCATTATGGTAAAGAGTGTTTTGAAAGCATGTTATAAGTCATTTTATGCGTTCACAATGGAGGATAAATATAGTTTTTTCACAAATAAAAAAATAAACTTAAATAAACTGACACCTGTCGTTTGCTCTTTGATTTGCATAGATAAGACTGGGTTCATGTTCATGCGTAGCGCTTAGCTAATAGTAAACAATGAATAACGTACAGTGCACAATTCATAATTGAAATACGATTTACAAAGAAATATTGTGACTAAAGTCTAATAGTAAATAATGCACTTGTATTTTACTGTTCATTGCAACTGTGCCTCCACATAAGAGAGCGTCTTAAATTTACCAGATGTTTTGTCGTTAGAAAAAAGTGGGAATACAATATGATGGTCCATCAATTATAAATGTATTTTAAAAAGACCCATGACTCATTTAAAATAAACCAATTGTGTGAAATTTTGCTTAAGTTTGGGATACCCAAAAATCTTGTCAAGCTAATCGAGGTGTGTTCGACTAATACACGTGGCAGGGTACAGGTTGGACGCCACTTGCCAGATACTTTAAAAACACATTCTGGGTTGAAACAAGGAGAGTATGCTATCAGACCACCGCGCACTATCGGCCATGCCAAGCAGACAACGAGTTGTATGGAGTTGAATGGCACGACACGGCCAATAAGAATAAGAGCTGTGCACACGTGACATGGAAGCCAGTGGTTTGTACAGAATGTAATGGGTGGACGCGCACTACAGATGATTACACAGCGGCAAATACAATCCGTGACGAAACCAATCAATCTCTTGTTGGAAGTCGCTTGTTCCAGTCTAGCGTGCGTTTGCTCTGTGTGCTTACAGCTTTTTTTCTCTCCGGTGTGTTTATTCCCCCCCCCNTTTTAATAACAAAACCACTTTAATTCCGTTCGAATTAGATCCAAATAAAAAAGTATGGTATATTTTCTTGGGGAACCTTACTAATTATTCTTACTTCAGTGTCACTATAAGTTTTTTCTTTGGAGAAAAGCTTTTTCTCATGGGTTTATCCTGTCCTCTGATTGAATCATTTTAGTATATCTAAGAGTTCATAAAATGGTTTAGCAGACGTTCTAGTATGATTAAAAAGATTTTCGACATGCGACCTCAGTTCTTGCTAAAGGAATTTTAATCATCCCCTTTTTTTTGACGATATTTCACTATAGGATTCGCCCAAAATCTGTTATTTTTCTTTTCTTGACGATATTTCCTTAGGAGATACTACATATCATCTACTTGCTCTGCATTAATTGCGAGATTGTCTCTCGCTCTATTTTTTTCCTGCGGCCATGCCGCACAACATGGCCGCCGCAGCAATGCCACTATAGCGCAGGGGCTCTTAGCGTTGTTGGGCAATTCATGAATATTTAGTGATAAATGCCCTCGTTATATTTCAAACACTACAACTAAATATCATGTAACGTAGGAAGCGAGATACGACAAGGTAAACAATAATTCGATATATGCGGTTGCACTAAGGTACTACGCTTCCCATGGCAATGGTTTCAAAACTATCCATAGCACGATATTTATAAGCTAAGGAACATTTTTATAGACAATTTAATTCTCTTTGATGAAGGTTATAACTATTTTTACTGTAAAACTAATTTAGAAGGAGATATTGAAATAAAATATAATTTTAGCGTGTTTTTTTTCATTGTTGCGGAGAATGAATATCTCGAAAGAGGGAGAAAACTTAGAATGCTAATAAGAGCCACAAAATAAAGCGATAAAAACATTTTCCAGCTTTCTGGGATTTCTTTACTATTTAGTACACCTGGCTTATAAGTTCAGATAGCTGGTTAGTTAATTATTTGATATAATAATTTGAGGGATAGTAAAAATTATAAAATAATGTAATCTGTCAAGCATGTACTGAGAAAATTAATCGTTTTATTTTTAGGTTTTTTAGCCATTGTTTCATATTATATGTTACAAAAGACTAGGAAATTTCACAAAAGTTGTGAATATTTGAATATAGAATAAATCAACTTCAAACAATATCAGTATTAACAATTAATAAAAAAGTCTTATATATTTTTTAATTGGTTCCAGGGCTGGCGTGGGACAGAAGAAGCGAGGGCGTAGTAGACATAAAGGGAAATCTATCGACCCTAATCGACCAAACTCTCAGAGTAGTTCAAGCCTCTCCAGTCCAAACGAAACATGTTACAGCTTCGTAAGGAGGGCTTTACAGGTGAGATGAATAGTAATCCGTTTTCCCGGTCTTGGGGGCGCGATGCTCCTATTGGCGTATCGTGGCGTCGTGATGTAGTAAAATAATGTATATTTAGCCTGTAGTGGTGGTTTTGAGGGCACCAATCACCGGCCGCTATTATTTCCCTTTGGTAATAAGCAAGGTTCCTAGAGCACATCCATAACAATGCGTTACGACGCTGCGCTTGAGAGTCTGGTGTAGTCTATTGAGACAACTCGTTCTTTCCATGGCGTCGGCTTGACGCTCCTACATTATCCATCCACACCATACCCTCTCCTTCCTGCACAGTACTGGCATGACACTCCTTAGGTCTTACTCTTTATAGTAAACATATTTCCATTCGCCAGCCATACTAATACCCTTTGCATAAATATAAGTTATATTCTACGTTCAGACCATGCCTTGACATTAAGCTTGATGTAATTTTCTGCCCAGACTAGGGCTTAAATCTAGATGTGAGTATATCCCTTGACATATGCCTATTTAGGATTGGGGTTGGGGTTATATACATAGTTTTATATATTTTAATACATAATGATATTAAGTATGAGAGTAAAATATAGCTTCATCTCTCTCTTGCAAAAATACATAATATTTATATACAAACCGTAGATATATTTTCATATCATCAAGCACCGTGTTTTACTACCCATTCAGTTTGTACGCATATTTTCATATCTCTTTCTCTCTTGCACAAATACATATTTTCATGTACAAACAGTAAATATAGATTAATCTTTTTCTCTAGCACACATATAAGGTTTAATTCGGACTATGGTCCAGTCTGTCGCACTCACATGTTTCACTAGCCTATTTACCCCCACACTCTCTCTTGTCCAGTCTGTTACACTAACATGTTTCACTAGCCTATT
>CABFVX010001136.1:0-54048 GCA_902151425.1 Timema shepardi | reverse complement strand
GGGCAGAGTGACCAAGCGTGACGAGGGGGGAGAGCCGAGAGGAAGTCAGATAGTGCGTAACGTCACATTGTAGCTAAGCGTATTTATTTTGAAATAATGTTCACGCTTAAACTACAGGATTCAGCTCATTGTAGGTGTTTTAAAAGTGTAGCTTTGATTGGCTCTCGCACCTAAACTGTTAACTTTAAATACACGCACTCGTGAACGTTTTTTTAGGAAATGTTATGCTCTACAAGCATGTTCCTCCTAATTTTTTCTCTATCTCACTATGTTTTCTCAGTGAAAGCGTTAAAAAGTAAACATATTCAATTTTTCAGGAAATTGTGACAATTTTAAATTTTTCTAAAAAAGTAGATGGGAATTCCACATTCAAAACTTGATTTTTGTTGTGTTTTTTTTACGTTATTTCGCGCTAAAATAGTAGGTTTTGGTCTATTTTTTTAAAATCTCTGACATGTTTTGTTTCCTAACAAAGTTTCTGGCTTATATAGAGGTCCATCCTATTCGGGAAGTAGTAGGGCCTAGACCCGATTGCACGCACGTATAAACGAACAATGATCCACTCATCGACTTCAATCATCGAGCTTGGTGAACACATACAGACACGTTTCAATAAAAGGGCTATATGGTAGGATCCACAATTAAAAATACCTACTATTTAGATAGGGGGTGGGGCTGCATGATATTGTGACGTAATATTAGAAAAGGGGTTCACAAAATTGTGACAATGTGAGCAAAGGGAATTAAAAAAAAAAATCAGCGTGACGTAGTTTATGGCCAGCCCCTTTAATATGTGAAATTGAAAGATTATTTATATTTATGCACATATCCTTTAAAGTCCTAAGCTAACTTTACTTGGGATAAAACCAAAATTATATAAACATCCCAATAGAGGGTCGAGAAACTCTTCCTTTAGTTTTGAGGGAAATACTGTGATTTAAAAACTATTAATCTGAGGCTATCATGGATCTGTGTTTTCGCTAGAGGTACAGGTGGAGGGCTTGAAGCTATTGGATGAAGCGTCAAGCCCTGATCGTTCAATTCAAGAGCATACAACGCTTGGAGCAAAGGATCAGTCAGGAAGCTCGCCTTCCTTGAGCCTGCTAGAGGCGGCTGCAGATGTGGCCAGCAGTCTGGAAGAGACCGTGGATGCTGTGATCCAGTCGAGTCCTAGATCACGGCCTAAACAACTGCAGCTACTGGACAACAACGCACTATCAGTGCTGCAGGATAGTTACGGCAGTAGTGTGTGGAAATCAGAGCGTACCTCACCGGTTCCGCCGACACAGACGACACCTGTTCACACCAACACCGTCAGTTCCAATCTGCAGACACCGGACATTCACAGGTAAGCCAATAGGTGACTTAAGCCACTTTCACAGGTGTGCGGGTATACCATAAGAATCATCTATAAATATTCAAAATAAGCCTAGAGTTCAATTACAAACAATGCTCTTACACAGTTGGATCGAAACGATGCTGTCTTCAAAAATGTTCACAGCCATAGGAAATACCCCTAAAATACTGAGAAGCCAATTATATATTTATTACCTTGTTATTTAAAGTGTCAGTATGATAAATATTGAATGAATAACTTTTAAGCAATAAAGTGAATTAGGATCGTCATTATCTACATAGCTATATTCCATTCACCGTAGGAATTGACTTCTGAAAGGCCATAAATCTACTATATAGTAGGATATTGGTAGGAAAAAAGACCTTTCAGACAGTAATTCCTACCGTGAATGGAATATACCAGCTTGTTAATAGGCTACTGATTGACCAAGGAAAAAAAAAAGATACTTATTACATTAAGTTAAAGTAATGACTGCATAATATTGTCAGTTTGGTTGATTTAATAAAATAAATTGTTTAAAAATATTTTAATGATTAATGTTGGGGGATATTAAAAACACACAGATAACAATTAATATTATTCATTTAGGGTGGGATGGAAGGGGACGCGAGAAAGGCCAGTGTTTTTTTAGGTTTTTATGACAAAACTTTTTTTTTGCTAAAATAAGTAAAATATTGCTCCAATACAAACATATGGGTTAATTTTCTTTACATGTAGATATCAACATTTCCTGAATATTTATCATAAGCATCGTGGCATTATATAAAAAACTTTTTAAATGAAGAGAAAAAGTTGTCGTTAAATTCCAGAACATCCTTGACAGATATTGTGACGTCACCATGCGGAGAAAATTAAATATCTATGTTTTTACTTGAACAATATTTGATTTATTTTGGCTAAAAAAAAGTTTTGTTATAAAAACTGCCAAAACGCTGGCTTCTTCTCACATATCCTTCAATCCGACCTTAAGGTGGGGTTGTACCCTTCTACTTTTATCCCTCAGTTGTAGAAAATGGGTTGAACAGGGTTAGAAACAACTTACCCTTTCACCGTACGACTAACCTAGCTTCCCTCAGCCTTCAGCTCCAAGTTATATTTTATTATTCCTTAATATGTAGCCCATCTATATAATTGAATGCATGAAAATTTAAATTTTCGTGTAATTGTTTTGTTTCATTACTTTCTAAAACATTTGAGCTATTTGGTTATTAATGGGAAATATTAAAATAACTTAAAAAGTCTAATGACCTTATAAGTTACTTAAGAAGAGAAATATCACTATCGCCACGGATATTATTTCTAATTTTGACTCAGGAATAAGGAATTTGATTTTTTCCCAACTATAAATTTCCTTAGAGTTGAGAAGAGCTTCAGAGTATTTAACGAGTCCTGGGAATTTTAAAAAAATATCGTATTTGTTTATCTATTATTATTATTATTATTATTATTATTATTATTATATTCAAGGTGAAAAAAAATAGAAAATTATTTTATAAAAATACTAAGACTTATGTAATCACCCCTTCATATGTAATGACACTCCATTTAAGTCGAGTAAATAAAAAAAATGTCTAAAGGAACACACAACCTAACAAAAAACACAATTTCAGAGATGTAATAAATAGCTAAAAACTTTGAAGTTCTTGCATGAAATTTCACTAGTTTACACGAAAGCATTTTTGCAATGAACACCAAAATAAATAATTTAAATGATAGCAGTCCTTGTCTAAGTATTGGCTTTCTTATGATTGTTCTGCGTATAACCCGAACGAGTAGTAAGATGCGGTGCTAATAATAATAATCATCATATTATTTTAGCTCTTACGTAACGGCATTGTTGGAACGAACACCAAAATAAATAATTTAAATGTTTACAGTTATTGTCTCAATATTGGATCTCTTACGATTGGCGCCCTTACGTGGATACATTGTTGGAATGAACACCAAAATAAATAGTTTAAATGTTTACAGTTATTGTCTCAATATTGGATCTCTTACGTTTGGCGCCCTTACGTGGATACATTGTTGGAATGAACACCAAAATAAATAGTTTAAATGTTTACAGTTATTGTCTCAATATTGGCTCTCTTACGTTTGGCGCCCTTACGTGGAGACATTGTTGGAATGAACACCAAAATAAATAGTTTAAATGTTTACAGTTATTGTCTCAATATTGGCTCTCTTACGTTTGGCGCCCTTACGTGGAGGCATTGTTGGAATGAACACCAAAATAAATAGTTTAAATGTTTACAGTTATTGTCTCAATATTGGCTCTCTTACGATTGGCGCCCTTACGTGGAGGCATTGTTGGAATGAACACCAAAATAAATAGTTTATATTTTGGTATTTCTTGTATCAAGATTGTATCGTTTATGTGGGGGCATTGTTGCAATGATTACCAAAAGAAAAAGTTTAAAATTACTTTATAATAAACAAAAGTAAATAAACCTAATCTACATGCATAGTAATACAATTTTGAATTAGGTTTACCTGAATCTAAGGCACAAAAGCAAGCACGCTAACAGTGACTTTCTTACACTGAGCTGTTGTTGCAAAAATATCCAATTTAGGTTTGTGCAGTCCTTGAATAAATATTGGCTACATTAAGTGAATACATTATTGAAATGAACACCAAAAGATATAGTTAAAATGTTTGCATTCCTTTTATCTCGCTCACGTGCTCTTCCCATGCTTGAACCAAGTACTATTATTTGTATCCGCACCTAGCAGCCACGATGTATATTTACTGTTTAAACCCAGTTTTATTGACACAAATGTGAACACGAAACAACCAACTTAACTCAAATACAATTTTTCTTTGTATTAAGATAGAAACGTAATCTATTAGTTTTTGGATTTTGAAATTGACTACGCGATCAAGATAAACCAAAAACTAATTAATTATAAATTCAATAGGAGAACAGACCATTGATCGCGTGGCTTAAGACATGTATTCCCTAGGGGACAAATAGTGCAACAAGTCGCGGGACATGGCCCTCAACATCTACGGTAGATGTACATCACAGATATTATGTTGCCCAAGGAGGAAGTATCTATCTGTGCGGTTTACATATTCGTTCAAACGTATATTTTGAGTCGTAAAAGCAAGTAAATGTGTCGGGTTCAAAGCTACTTACTATAAAGAGAAAACAATTCAAATTTATCAAGTGATCTTCGTATTTCATATGTAAATCATATTATGTAGATCATATGTAAAATTTATCCTAATGACAATAACAGATTTTGAAATACTCTTAGAAATGATTGGGCCAGCCATAGCAAAAAAAGACACCAAATTTCGAAATTCTCTTAACCCCCACATAAGACTTGCCATTACGTTGAGATATTTGTCAACTGGAAATTTATATGCTTTACGGTTGTATACTTTTAAAGTTTCAAAACAATTAATCAGTCGAATTGTACCAGCATTTTGCCAGGAATTTATAAATGCTTTGAAGGATGTCAATGGCTCCCTTTAGTAAACATATCAATCGCTCATGTGAGAACCAAGGACTCTTTATAACATCATTTATTCTACTGCTCGTGATGAGTAAATCTGTTTTCTCTCTCGAATAAATTGAGAGCAAAGTGTATGCATTTTACTCTCCTTTCTTGGTAACGTTAAGCTTTTTGCAATATCTTCACATGAATCTCTGTTAAAAAAAATTGATTTTGTAATTACGGTTAGGTGTATCCCATTTTAACTGATAGCTGTATTAGATCCCCCTCTCCCTTTAGGCTACGTCCCTGTAATAGATATTTTAAATTATAAACCGATTTACTTTGCTAATATATTATTTCTTTTCTCAGGTTCTTCGGCAGCCAGAGTAGCAGTTTAAGTCCTGAAATAATTGTTAGCGGCAACAAGAACTGTTGT
The DNA here is from genome assembly GCA_902151425.1 of Timema shepardi. Lineage (NCBI taxonomy): Eukaryota > Metazoa > Arthropoda > Insecta > Phasmatodea > Timematidae > Timema > Timema shepardi. The sequence goes on along the minus strand of CABFVX010001136.1, from coordinate 48,814 downwards.
TCTTCCAAGGCGTTCCCGATGGCAGTGACTGGATACCGGCAAAACTTTGAGTTTGATGAAGATGAGCTTCTGGAACCTTGGGATGAAGGCTGTAGGAAACATCTGACTGAATTCGCAGAACAACTTAGTGAAAAACTACTCGAAGAGATCGACCAGTACCGTCAACAAACTAGCCAACCAAAGCTGCAAGCCAAACCAACAAAGGGACTTCCGGGCCTACCCAAAGGTTTCGCACATATGAACGATCCTTATCTATCTAGGTTAAGTGAAGAAATTCAAGATCTTACGAAACTGAGTGAAGAACTGCAAGAGAGGAACATGTACCTTGCTAACCTCAACAGTTTGCAAGATTCACTCGAAATAAAACCAACACCATTTTTTCACACCAATATACAAAACGAATCTTTCAATACAAACTCTTCATGCTCGCCGAATAATGACAGTAATGAGTTGCTAACCAAGGAAATGACTGGAGAGAATGAAAGTGGGACAACTCCTTACGAAAATGTCTTAGAGAACACACTTCACGAGAGCCTTTCCGGGGAGTGGGTTATTATCGGTGATAGTTTGAATGAGGTGAGTAACGAAATTAATACCACGACAGTGAAGAATACCACAACAATGACAATAGACTCGTGTTCTAGGGTAATAAGTCCAGATTTTTTGGAAGATTGCCTCAACAATAAAGATCAAGTGAGTGGTGATGGCACTGTGCAAGCATTTCAAAACCAGAAGAATGAGGAGGTATCGATGTTTGTTCCAAACCTTTCTAAAAATGATGGTATCACTTTAAGGCTCAAGTACTCTGTGAATTCAGTTGAAACCGGGGATGTTTCCGATAGGACAGCAAACATAAATGATTGCAGTCAAACAGACTCAAAGAAAAACACCAACTCTGTGAAAATGACACCCAGTCCGGAATTATTGGGGAACAACTCAAAAATTTCAAGCGATTCTGTCAAAGGGAGTGGTAACGACTTCAGTAGAGATGTAAAGCACATGATTCACAGAAAGACAAGAAATGATGGAAGGTCATCGTCTGAAGAGGCCTCACTGCCACCCCAACTAGTATTCAAGTTGGATAATCAAAAGGAACCTCCCGAATCTTTGACCAAAACAGAGAGCTGTGCCTCTTCTTTAAGTGGTTCCACGTCACAAGAATCTCTTCCATCAGACAACGGAGGTGGGGCCATTACGTTTCACCGCTACTATCACGTATTTAGAGAAGGGGAGTTGGACCAACTGATAGAGCGATACGTCGAGAATCTTCACATCATCTCCTCATACTATGACCATGCAAACTGGTGTGTGGTTGCCGAGAAGGTTCAAGTGTGGACAATATAATAAACAAAGGGTGGGAAAAATTGTATTTGTGGTATAATAGCTTGTGAACTGACAATCTGGATGGAGTATGTGGGTTTATCAATGTCAACATATATTCCAATTCTTATATGTTTTTCTTATTAGTAATAATTTATTTAATGATGGTGTGCAGTCTGACATAAAACTCACTTATCTGCACAACGCAACATACATATTTAATATAATATGTAGGGCTCTTCCAATCGTGGTAACTATTTTCTACAAAAACCTTTTTATGATTAATAGCATTAATTTTAAAACACAAAAACATCAATAAACTGTGTACTTTTAAATACTATCAAAATCTAGTTATGTAGTAAAATAAATGATAAACCACAGATATTAATGTTTTTTTGTTTTAATTTAAATAGTTAGGCTCTACTGAACCTTTACAAAGGCTTCAGAAAGTGTAAAAAAATGACTTATGCAGTTTATTTACTTTTTAATGAAGAGTTGTTTAATGCAACGATATTTGTTAAATTATTATTAACAGTACCTACTGTAACTGAGCTTAATTATTTCGTGGGTGTGTTTCAATATGATTTTAATTACTAAACATTTTTGCCCTGAAAACAATTTATTTTGTGTTGGCTTTAGTATACCGGTATAACACATATGTTGGTGTTTATAGATTCTAATTATTTATCTTAAAACACTTTAAATATACCTAACTATTTTCTCAGATATAGGCTAATTACTTAGTACAGCTTCTGTTATCCTTACCTTAATCGTCTGCCCTAAAAACAAAATTTTTCATTAATTTTATACTTGAAGAAATATCACTTATTAAAATAATATTAACGTTAAAAAAATATATATTTCATGAGTGATTATATTATTTTCTGAATGCTTTCACTATAATTTCAATGTATTGGTTTCATAGCGTATTGCTCATGACAGATGAATTACAACAGTGATGAGCTTTCGGATTATTAACTCTTAATATGAAGATAAGTGTAACTTACTGTTTAGTTTTTAAATCCACTTACAGCTATTGGGCAGAGGCACAAACACAATATAAAAACATATATTAATGGGAAACTAATTATTTATTGAAAATTTGATTGAAATACATAATTAGCTAAGAATGTATTGTTAAGACAAATAAAACAATATGTTAATATTTAGCTTATGGAAAATGAAAAAAAAATTGAAAATTCATAAGATTATTAAATGAGTTGAGAAACTTATTTTATATTGTCTACTTGCAATTAGAGTTGATATCAATGTATGTTGTGTTGGTACTATGGTATGTGAAGTGGTGAAAATGTACTAATGTATATTTCATGTATCTTAATTAAGATCTTAGTGGACGAAAACATGTTTAGTGAGCTACATGTAGGATTTTTTTAGGTAGCTAGCAGATGTACCCTGTGTTGCCCGGGATAGCCGCACAGTTCATTTTGTGGTTACTCCGGGAAACGTTTTTCTTTGTTTTAAAAAGATAGAAAAACAAGCTCTTTATTTTATTTCTTCGGACTCAGTTTTTAATAGATTTAAAAAAATCTAGGCCATAATTTAAAATTCCAGCTTTGAGGTGCACTTGCTTGTGCACAGACGCCACTAATTTTAAAATACCAGCCCTCTTCTTGCGGTAGATACAACGCATTGCTCATGACAGCTAGACAAACAAACTCTTCATTTTATTAATATAGATTATTTATTAGAATAGTTCCAAGCGTTGCAATTAATTATTTTATTTAAAACATGCATTCATTGATGTTTAAAATTATTTTTAGTACCATTAAAAACCACATGCATAAAGAGAAAGAACAAAAATGAGATTTACGAGAAAAAGTATAAGCAAATGTATTACTACAAATACCATAATTTCAAAAAATCCTTTTTAAAATTTATAAAGATATCCTCATAAATATATAACATTGAAATTATGTTTACATCAAGATTTTATAATAACACACTACATTTCCACATTTATCAAAGATGGGTTTTGACCCGTAATAATTTTATAATTTTAGAAATTCCAACCTTTCTTCAAAGTTAGAGAAATGTAGCTTCATTGGCCCAGGTATTTTGAGAGCGATTATTCCCAAGTTAAAATGTATATAATACACCATGATTAAATTTATAATAATGTTTAACTACTTATAGTTTTAAAATCGACAGAATAACACCAACTTCCTTTCCTATTTATTTTGTGACAGCAGTCTATCAGTGTTTTTGATGAAATTTTTGGGGTCCTACAAAGTTGTAACAGTGAGATGTATTTTCTTTCATAATTTTTCATTCCAACTTATTCAAGCTGTGAATACTTGTTTCTGTCTTTATAAAGCTGTCATAATTATTTGATAAAATATTTTTCATCTACATGATTTTTGTTGGAAAGAGCATGAATTATTAAATTATAATTTTACATCTACCACACACAATATTAAAGTGCTCAAAATAATATTTTGTGCCAATAAATTATATCACTATTATCCTAATTAACGTATTGTTGGCAATTTGATTTATGATTTTTTATTTAAATTGCAAGATATTAGTAAATATTTGAGAATATCTTAGTTAAATCTAAGCACTACTTAGATTATAAAGTGCAGGAAAATAAACTCCTTCATATATTTATAAAAAAAGATCAAAATAAATCGAACATACGTAAAATATATTGTATTTATCAAAAACTGCATTGCGTTTTTAAGAATGTCATTAAGGATAGTAAATAAGTTACTGTTTGAGGTGAACACCAAGATAAAACCTAAGTAAACAGTTTAAAGTTGATTAGATCAGTTATTCTCATCAACTGCAACTAGTAAAATAATCTACTAAATACAATTAATCATCCACAAGTGTTTTTATAAAAGCATTAATTAACTGTCTATCAACATCCATAAAATAGAAAAAAATAAAAATGTATTTACTCAGTGACAAGTAATATGCTAAGACATTCATATCTGACAACATCCATGAGTATCAGAATAAGTAGTTAAACAGATATTGTTTTCAGAGCCAAAATAACCCAGACCAAAATATAACTAGATAGTTCTATGTACCAACTAGTAACAACATAAAAACTCATTTAAACACTTAAGTAGACATTTTATTAAGTTGAATATTTTAAAAATAAAACTCTTATAAATAAAATAACTATAAATTATTATCAATAAGTAGCTGACAGAAAAATATAAAACAAAGCAATTAATTAAAGGATTTTTCACTCTCCCTCCATGCAAATACGGGTATACTTAATCTAAATTCAACGCTCCTAATCCTTAACACATTAAGGCCCGATCTTACAATGAGTCATTGTTCTATTCATTAGGGCAACATAAAATTAGGAGATAATGACCACTAGTTTTGATTTTACAATGTTCGGTTATCGCTAGCGTCCTCATTAAAGTGTTCGTGAAGTTAGCGCAAGGTCTACCTTCCGGTTAGCATATCGAACATCCACATTGTCTTAAAAACACTACGCTCCATATTGTTTTATAGCAATTATTAATACTAGAGTGAGTTTATATTTTGAAAACAATTGACGATTATTTATGGATTCTATTGGTTACAAGGACTTTGACTGGCATTGTAGGATTGGGCCTTAAGTAGCGTTTCCCTTTAATTTTCCTTCAGGATACTGCGCGGGCCACATTTCCAGTAAACATGGGTCACATTTGGCCTATGGGCCACCAGTTGCAACACACTGTATTAGAAGAAACATACAATCACTTAAATATATATTGGTAGGTGAGAAAAAAAACTAAATCACCTATTTAGATATAGTTTTGTAGCTGAGAAGAATCAAATGCACTACTAGTTATTTATATCTGAGTATATATCATATAACTGTACATTCAGGGTGGATATGAACTCTACCGACAAACTCTCATAGGATTTCCAAGGATGTTTGCTGAGTGTTTTGATATAAGGAACCCATGGTCTCCGGTGAAATGTAATTGCATTTCAATCGTTTGGTACCCCAACAATCTTCGTATATGTTAACATGGAATATGTGTCGTGTTTGCGAACACAACGGAGCCGTTTAATCAGAGTAAACGCTGTGAAATGACCCTCCTTCCCCCTTGCCCCCAGGCCTTCACGAAACTGCTCAGTCCTAGTCAGTGTTAGTTATAGTTAGTGATGGATGGGTTTACTTATGCAGAGTTCACCGATATGCACCTTGCGTAATGCGTATAGTTACGCGGCCCGACGACGCTATCAGGAGCTGTTCCCGCAGTGACAACACCTTCATCATAGTCGTACATAGGCGCCTACGAGAAGCCGGGTCATTCTGTGTTAGTATGCATAATACTGGCCGTGCGAGATGTGTCAGAACACTCGAACTTGAACGGGAGGTGTTAAATGTGGTTGGTGACAATCCTGCCACCAGTAGTCGCCATATTGAACGAGGTGTGAACGTGAGCCATGGAACTGTTTTGAACATCTTACACGAACATCTATTGCACCTGTATTATCGACAGAAGGTTCACACATTGCAGCCAGGGGACTTTCCACATCGAGGAGTGTTTGCAAATTGGTTCTTACAGCAATGTGCAGGCAACCCCGTATTGTTCACCGACGAGGCAATATTTACAAGAATTGGAATGGCCATATCTGGGCTGACTAAAACCCACATGCACTGTAGGGTTACGCCTATCAACAGTCATTCGCTTTGAATGTATGGGCTGGTATGATACACGATTTTGTGATTGGGCCTTACTTACTTCCCGACAGACTGAACGGAGCTGTCTACAAAACGTTACTTGGACATGTCCTCCCACAGTTGCTGGAGTATGTGTCACCGATAGTCCGCAGATGAACGTGGTTTCAACATAATGGGGTGCCGGCAAACTTTGCACGCGATGTTCGATATCGCCTTGATGTACAATTCGGGCAACGATTGATTGTTCGTGGTGGTCCTGTTCCATGGCCAGCTTGATCCCCAGATATGACGCCGATCAGCTTCTTCTGGGGTCATGTGAAGAGCCTAGGTTTACGAGACTCCTGTCGACACTCCCATGGACCTGGTTGCTAGGATTGTCACAGCTGCTGTAGATGTACGCCGAATTCACGGGATGCTAGAGCGTGTGCGACAGTCCATGGCAGTCGACATTTTGAACAGCTGCTGTAAAGAAACAGGTCTGCACAGTGCGTACAGTAACAGAACTGGTATTGAACAGTAATGTAACAAACGTGTACACGTTTTATCCTGAGGGTTGTTACATTAACCATGTTATTTGTGGTTATTTGTTTCGGTACTAAATGATATTACAGAAGTCAGAATGTAATGAATGAGCCGTTGAGTACTTTCTTTGTAATATCACGATCCATCTGTCACGGTCCAAGTGACGTTACACCAACTTACTCAGTAATGAGCCACTGGATAGTATGGGTTCCTCTAATCAAAACACTCAGCAAACATCCCTGAACAACCTCTGAACGTTTGTCGGTAGAGTTCTTATCCATCCTGTATATTAGTATTGTACAAGCAACATCCAATCACCTAATTAGATATATATATATATATAATTATATATATGATGTAAACAATAATTATATATAATATGTAAATAATAATTATATATAATATATACTTATATATATATAAAACAAGGTAATTGTATGTTTCTTAGAAGATATTAAGATATAAATAACTGCAGTGTGTGTTTATAAATATAATTGTTTCTTTTCATCTACTAATATATATATATATATATATATATATATGTGTGTGTGTGTGTGTATAAAATAGTAGGCGAGAAGAAACATACAATCACCTAATTAGATATACCTTGTTAGGTAGTCGAGAATAATAAAACAAAAATCTATCTAGATGGTAACTAAGTAACATCTCATTTTAACTATTTTATATTTATGGATACCATATCAAAACCCATACTTGGTTGATATATTTCCCTACACCACGAGTATTCCATCAAAATCGTAACTAAATATGTATTGGATGTTACAAATTGTTAAGCAAACAAATATAATCATGTTAATTTGCCCACTTGCTCTCAATAATAAAAAGACTTTATTCATTCCTATTAATATTCCCAAATACTATTCAAGTGGTTTAATTATTTAAGCTTCTCGTTCATGGCATATCCTAGCCAAAGATACAAGGCAATCAGAGTCGAATGCATTCTAAATAAAACTCACTAATAACTTTTGTGTGGGAGCTTAGCCCTGAAAATGAGGATTGTTATAATTGTATGACATTTTCTGGTGTATGTGTTTGCGGTAAATTCAAATTTATTTTAGCTCGAAAATAACTTTTATATATAGTTATAGATTTTTGTTCACTGTATGTCCATGTTATGTAATATATATATTTTATCTATTATTCTATAAATTATTTGTTTAGTTGTATAAATGACTTGTTTTAATAGTCAATTTTGGATAAGTGTACGAGATGTCTGAAATCTGAACTGATAGTTCAACCATTCACATAGAATTGATATTTGTGTAAATTTACTTTATTTAAAAAAAAGTACAAAGTGAGAATTTAACCAAAGTGCTATAAATAGCTGTAGATAAGTAATGTAGTGATTAATACCAAACACATTTGTTGTTCATATGCTACATCTACGTCAATCACCAATCAGTTTTGTTTACAAACAAATTACTTATTGGTAGTTATAAAACTTTATAAAGTAATATAATTTATATTATTTCTTTCTGCAACTACATGCATTTGAACATTCTTGCTTGCAACCGCACTTTACCATCTGTTGAGAGGTTGCAATAATTACTATCTCTTTGGATAGTAATCTGTGATACATTGTTCCCTCCACCCGTGTTGTAAAGAATCTGGAGGTTTTGTTTAGCACAGGCTCAAATGCTTATTTGGTAAACAGCTCGTGTTAATATTGCAGGGGAAAGTTTTCTGTATGGTCACCCCCCACCTCGTAATTTAGATTTCTGTGTAAGCATATTTACTCTCTTGGTCCATATAGGTTTGTGAGAAAATTCTTTAAATCTTTGAATTGGCAGGTTTCCAAGTAAACCAGGGTGAATGGATGATTCAGGAATTGCATTATTGTGTCGGGTTCATTATCTTGTCTTTCGTTTCACACGCCTAATGCATTTCCTTTGGATCACTCTTGTTCACTGAACATGTTGAGTTAGAGACAGTAATAGCTACCTAAATTGGCGGGACATGATTTTGGTGTACTTGGAGTATATTACTCATTTAGATGACGTAAAATTAACATTTGATTATTTTTGCATGGCCCTATACTAACGTAAACTGAAAATTTTTTGTAATATCAATAGATAATAGATTAAAATGACCTTAAATACACCTCCACATCACTAGAATGACACCTTATAATAAGTTAGAGAATTTTCAAAGTGGAAACTCACCTGCCATGTTAAGGTGTATCTGGGGATCATATACCTCTCCTGAGGCACCTCCGACTCCTTATGGCTGTGTTCTTTGAGCGTAGCCATGTACGTAAAACGCGCGAAGCGTGTAATCTAGGAAATTATGATCCCGTGTTGGCCATCGATCCCTGTCATCACCGGACAGCTGGGAAAACCCCCTGCCTTGACCAGACTTCCTTCGGTAGGAGGAACTGATTCCTCCGTGTGTTAAGCGCAGAGGATTAATAAGGGAACCGTCATCCAATAAAATATAATAGTTTGACAAGGCTTATCGAATGACATCACATTACTCATCGATATTAACTTATTTTGTAGGCTACTAAGTGCATATGACTTCTTTGGATTATAAATATTTCTATTTCTAATGGTCGTTGAAATGAGTTTTTCTTAAAGCTCGTGAGCATAAATCTGGTTAATATTGTTATCACATCTTTAACTGAGGCACTCATTTCAGAATAAACACATTTACCTTTGTATTTTTGATTTCCGTTATGCTTCTGCTTAATTGTTTCCTAGAAATTTTATCCTGGCTTTGCCGGATCACATCAGTTATACTTTTAACGTCTAAAAGAAAATCATCTAGTGGTTTAATGGCATGTCATGCCTCAAGAAATCGCAGTCATTATTTATACAAACATGGTAGAAATTGATGTAGTTAGCTAGCTATAATTCAATTAATTTAAATTAGTTGCAAAATATGAACGCGGGTCCCTCACAGATCCCGTTCGTTTGTTCTTAAGCTGCACATTATCTCGATCAATTGATATGGAAGAGAAATGATTATTAGATGTTTACAGCGAACTCATTATCATTGCACTTATCAAGAGTTTAGTTGAGACCTTATCGGGTTGTGGTAGTGTTCGCAGGCCAACAATAGTTGTTATTTTTAATTAGGCCAGGCAAAAACTTATGAATGATTATTGAAAACTACCCTTCTACCCCACAATTTTCGTTGCTACTCTTAGAAAAAAAAAGTGCATTTTATTTATTTGAGATTACGTGTATAAAATTTTTAAATTAAATTATAATATTTGATAAGAAAAATATAAATAACATTATTTTGATAAAAAATTATATTGAAATTTAAGTTATAATATTTTTAGTTTATTTAGAAAAAATATGTATAATAAATGTTAACAAACAAACAAAACAATAATTTGACCAGTTGTTCTATGTGGTCTCTTAACTTACATGACGGGGAAAAAATTAGGGTGTTTGAAAACAAGGTGCTTAGGAATATTTGGTCCAAAAAGAGATGAGGATACTGGGATGTGAACGGGGTTACATACTGATGAGTTACATACTCTGTACTGACCACAAGACATTGTTAGGATAATCAAGTCTCGTAGATTACAGTGGGAAGGCCATGCACTGTGAATGATAAATTCTAGGACCGTGTTCACTGTTGAGGGTATTGACTGGCAAACCCAATGGAAGACCTAGATGCAGATGGAAAGATAAGAGGGTGTGATGAGGTGGACTGGATAGAACTAGCTCAAGATAGGGATTGTTGGCATACTTTTGTAAGTGTGGCAATGGACTTTGGAGCTCCTAATGCCATAGAGCAAGTAATGTTAACAAATGAATTAACAAAATAATGTAATTATTAATTATACGTACACTATATTCATCGTCAAAATGCGAAGGTAGCTAAGATTAGTTATTGCAAGCATTTACAATACTTTATTTTAAATAAAACAAATACAAATCCTAATTTGCTGAAACCAAGGCTGTAGCCAGGGGATTTTGGGGTCCAAACCCTCTGAAATCTTACATTTTTTCCCCCATCATTATATACACGCATGTATAATAATTACTCTACTTGGATAGGAATGAGGAAGGAAGCGTTTTAGTAGTAAAATAACAGAATTAGCGTGGAAAGAGAGTGAAAAACAAACCTCAGTAGACCCGATTAAGATTTGAAGTTCGAACATATCATTTCCAGTAGGCCGGTCTAAAAGGAGAGCGACGCCATGGATAAAAAATAAATTAAATAACATTATCTTGTAAGGTTTAAACAAAACAAGAAAACATGAGTTTTTTGTTTGTCGCCACTGCTGTGATGTGAAAGTACAGTATTTAATTAATTTTTGTTTGTGATTGTGATCATTAGTCAGGTCACAAAACTATGTAGACTATGAAAAAATATTGAAAGAGGAAATATAAATAATTAGTGAACTGTGGAAGTGGAGGATTTGTGTTTAGGAAACAACAAAACCTTTCAACTTAAAACTATTCAAACGATAATTCCGATAACACTCTGCAAATGAGTCAGCAAAGAATGGAAAATGAGAGGGTGGGAATTGGTTAAGGAGGAGGCTGTTCACTTATCATTCCATCCCCCTACACCAACTGCTTATACTTTGCGAAAAGATAAGCAGTGGCAGTTTTAGAACAGCCTACCTGAAGATAAGCATGTGTTATAAATGCCGTACTCTGTTAATGTTTTTAATTTAGCTAATTTAGTATGAAGTGCAAGCTAGTTTTAATTATTTAGTTACTGTACAGGATAAACTGGTGTACTTATTCCCAATGCTAATTTTTTTTCTTTCTAAGTTAACAATATGAATTACAGTAAACAAAATAGCCAATCTAATCTAGTATCTATAAAGTATGCATTACAGGCCAGCTCCCCACCCTTCTCTCATGACCACTGTTACTAGGAGTGATACAGTCTCATTTCCCCACCCTTCTCTCATGGCCACTGTTACTAGGAGTGATACAATCTCATATCCCCACCCTTCTCTCGTGGCCACTGTTACTAGGAGTGATACAGTCTCGTTTCCCCACCCTTCTCTCGTGGCCAATGTTACTAGGAGTGATACAGTCACATTTCCCCACCCTTCTCTCGTGGCCAATGTTACTAGGAGTGATACAGTCTCATCCCCCCCCCTTCTCTCATGGTCACTGTTACTAGGAGTGATACAGTCTCATTTCCCCACCCTTCTCTCATGGCCACTGTTACTAGGAGTGATACCGTCTCATTTCCCCACCCTTCTCTCATTACTAGGAGTCCTTCTCTCATGGCCACTGTTACTAGGAGTGATACAGTCTCATTTCCCCACCCTTCTCTCATGGCCACTGTTACTAGGAGTGATACCGTCACATTTCCCCACCCTTCTCTCATGGCCACTGTTACTAGGAGTGATACAGTCTCATTTACCCACCCTTCTCTCATGGCCACTGTTATTAGGAGTGATACAGTCTCATTTCCCCACCCTTCTCTCATTACTAGGAGCGATACAGTCTCATTTCCCCATCCCTTCTCTCATGGCCACTGTTACTAGGAGTGATACAGTCTCATTTCCCCACCCTTCTCTCATGGCCACTGTTACTAGGAGTGATATAGTCTCATTTCCCCATCCTCTCCTTATGAGCCACTACTGCTCGGCACAAATTCAAGCGCACCTATTGTTCCAAGGTCATACATAAATGTCTGCGGTTATAAACGTGTAGGAATTTTCTATTATCCGGTAAGACTTCTCCTCCTCCAGTGAGTTCCAAACCCGATAGTATAAATTGTCATAACCGTGTCAACTTCGATGGACACACTTGGATCCTCGGTTAAGTAATAAACTCAAGAAGGGCATCATAAATAGTTTTAGCTGTGGTAGAAATTTCTCGATAATGAAACCTTACAATCATCATAAACATGCCAGCTCTTAAGGATGCCCTTTGATCCCCGGTGAGGCCATAAATCTAACCCTTATCCAGACTGCTCAAGTAAAAACCCTTACAGTCTTGAAGAAAGAACTCGTGCCAAGTATGCACATTTTAAATTATGTGGTAGTCCGCTTACCTGCGTTTTATCGTTTGACAATACATTTTTACCATATAGCTCCTTAAATACGTTCATGATGAACAATTAGTGGGATAATAGAATAAGATGAATAAATATTAAATATTCAATCAATAATCTTCTTATCAGTACTTTTTAAACATGTATAGCTTAGAGGAAGAATGGATTAAGACTTAAAATAATTAATATTAATTTAATCATTAATTTCAGACATCCAGCTTCATCACTCCTTATCCATATATTATAAATTATAACCACCTTTACCAATAATCTTGGAGAAAGAATGGACTAAGACAAAATAATATATTATATTTTAATCTATATTCGCTTTAGGCTAGTAAACTTTTTCAGCCCAATTCTAATAATTCTTAGGCATATATTATATACAATAATAACCTTTACCCACCATCTTAGAGGAAGAATGGACTTAGACAAATAAAATTGATCAATTCTCTTAAAGTAGAAAACTCTTTTAGACCAATTCCTTTGATTCTTACTTTCTAGCTCAAATATTATTCACCTATCATCTTAGAGGAATAAGAACCTAAAACGAATATATAGCATATATCTAATGATACGAATATACATAATATACATATTGCATAAGTTAAAGGATGTAGGAACAGAATATGCGATCCAAAAAACTTTGCGATGGTTAACTCCTTGAATCCATAACAATAAATTTACCTCTACATCCCTACTCACATACTCTACCCTCCCACTACCTCTCACCCTGATATGTGTCTGCCGGATTGCCAGCGCCCTAATCCTAGAGTCCATAACAGTATATTTACCTCTACATCCCTACTCACATACTCTACCCTCCCACTACCTCTCACCCTGATATGTGTCTGCCGGCTTGCCAGCGCCCTAATCCTAGAGTCCATAACAGTCTATTTTCAACCACTTAAATACTACAAAACTTATATTTAATATCTAATGTCGTATTATATGTTACACTTTACATCCTGTCTATTTCATAGGTATAAGAGACATTTGGGTCAGTCATGGCGAAACCTTATTTGTGTAGCGTGGAGTGGCAATTGCACAAAAAGGGTTTTGGAGGTGTTGACCACCGCCTCCAATCCCAAAGAGCTCCGAGAGCCCTCCTTCAGAAAAGTTTGACAATAATTGGATGACTCTAAGCTATTGCAATGGTTCTCACCTGGAATTTATTTGGAAATGATTATTTTCTAGAATATACTAGAAGTGATATTACATAAGAGATTTTTTTGAAATTGTAATTCCCCTAGAATATATTTAAAACGGTTATATTCTTGTTTATTTGAATTTGCTGTCTTGAGAAGCTATTTGGAGTAAACTGTTCAAGTGTGAGTGGGGGAAATTCTTTTAAAGGGGCAACAGAAACACCCCTCCCCAAGTTATACCACCATTTAAACCTTTTGTTAAAAAGTCCTTGATGTAAATTTTCACGCCTCGAGGCTACAGGTATTATGTAAGTTTCTAAATGTTAATACAATTTATACCACATAAAGTATTTAATCACTTCCCTTAATTACCATCATATAAACTCCAGAGGGTTTATAGAGGTATTTAATACTGGTTATTTTTCTTTTCCAAAGGCAGTTTGGGGGTTGCGTTCCTTAAACACTGTTGAAATTTTGTTCTTACTGTGGGCTTGGCTGAACCTTTAAAACACATTGGTCACCAACCAACACCTATCAATAGGGCTTATGTTCATCAGAATTCAAAACAAGTTCCTGCAATATGAACATCTTTGAAAATATCTACAGCATAGAAACCCTATTACAAAATGAGCATTAATTAAATGAACAAACTCAATTAAAAAACCCCAACCTTATGACAAACTCCAAAAGCCCAATTTGTAGCCAGCCTTAACATCCACGTGTTCATACACAGGGACAAGTAGTTTTTAAATTTTAGACATCTGCGCTCATGAAACAAACTTTTCATTTTATTAATATAGACTCATGATTATGGTGAGTGCCCTGAAACTAGTTGAAATATAGATGGCAGTTAACCTTTGCCACACAAATATTAATGAAAAAGGAACTAATCTAAAAATAATGAATGAAAATTTAATAACTTTAGAAAATATTAATTTCAATCGAGTTTCCCAAAAATACAACAGTTTCAAAGGGAAAAATTATTATTTAAGGTTTGAAGCTTTATATAAAATTTTATATTATAATTAACATCTTTTAAATGAGTTATTATCATTATCATTTATATTAAGTGTTAATTTAATTGTCTACATCAGTTAAAAATGTATATATAATATATATTTATATTTGTACTGGAAATATTATAATTTAACTTTAATTTCAGTTTTAAATTTTATTATCGAAAGTGTTAATTGTATTAAATTGTAAAAATTAAAGCATGAATAGTTCTAAGCCATTACAGTTGACCAATGATTTATTATGTTATGTTGAGTAGCCTATTTAGTGTTTATAGGTATGAATAATATTTAATTAAGCAGTCTTTATTATATAAGTTTTTTTAAATGTGTAGATAGAAACCATTAGTGTTGACTGGAGTATTTGTAAACAGAACTAACATGAAACAAATACTCTTGCGCATTTTCAAAACTATTACAACTAAACAGGGATGGTTAGTATCAGGCTTTGATTTGTTTTATTAACCTATTTACTAACTTATTATTGATCGACCAAAATCTCATAAGGTTTAATTTATCATTATAAATCAATGACCAGTGATAACGTAAGTTATGGAAACAATTAGAAAATACCTAATAGTTGTCTAGTACCAGTATGTATATATATAGTTTAGTATTTACCACTTATATCACCTGGTCAATTTGACTTACTTTTTAAAATAAAATAAATTTAGCAAAAATATGAATAAATTCAGTTGGATTGATAAGTTTATATCAAAATGGTTATCTCCCACTTATTATGGACATTGACTTACACGCCATCAGACACAACGAGAGATGCAGACACCTAGGTAAATAAAATTGTTTACTCTTTTCGATTATGTTTAACATTAAAAGGCATATCTTTTATTTGTTTTTAAAGAGATCTACCAAAAAATCCAATACAATAAATGTATCATGCTTTACCTAAAGCCTTGCATGAAGCTTATAAATATAAACATGCAAAAATAAGATTTAAAGAAATCATTATATATTAACATTCTTGTACTCAAATAAAAATTCCTTGACAAAATAAATAATTTTTCCATTCTTGTTCAGCTTGCTCTGAATAAAAGATTACTAATATCAGAATAAAGAGGTAAATACATAGATTGGTTTTAAGTCTTAAGGTCTTAGGTTGTTTACTACAGTCTGTTTGCCTGAAAGGGAAGAAATATAGGCTTTGTTCCATTAATATAGATTACTCATATATAATATCCAGTAACAACCTTTTAAATGTATATACAAATATCTGACATAAATTCAAGAAAGATTTATAGCCACTGTTAAAATATAAACAAAAATATATTAAAACTATTTGTACTATTTCATTGCATCCTGTTTTTTATATAGAGAATATGATTTTCATTATGATAAAAACTTTGTGCCTCTCTTGAAATCCATACTCAAGAATGTTTTATATGTTATGTCTAAATATAAATTTAAAAAATCTATATTAGTTGTAGTGATAATGTTTAACTCATTAAAAAACAAAAAATATAAGTGAAATATTATATTTATTAAAATGGACTAATTAAAAATCTAGATATGAAATGTTGTGTTGAAATAAAACTAATAAAATGTTTGACAATATATATGTGTTATTTATGTGTACTTACTATTGACCAAACTTTTTAAAATGTTATTTCCTTTATTCTCAAAAGTTGTGAATATATATGGCTAAAAATAGCTTATTGTAATGTGTTCGAAGTGAATGATTGAAAAGCAAATGAACATATTATCACTGAATCACGCACAAATAACTGTTTGGATATCGTAGCCTTAGTTAAATAAAGAACAAATAAAAATACAAAACTGGTCATTTTTTAAGAAATCAGATTAGATTACCCATTTTTCCTAATTTTAAAGTACTTGTACCAATCATGTAATGATTGTCCATTATTTAATTAAAGGTGTTTGGTAAGAAAATTATGTTTTGACAATTCTTCTATAGTGTATACACATACAAATTATATATATATAAATAATATAATTATATATTATAAGACCTGTGCATTCACAGAAAGAAGAATCTCAAGTTTAATTTTACTAAATTTATTATCTATTTCCAAAAACTTTTTCCAACCAATTCCTGCTCAATTATTGCAAGAAAATTAAATCATGATTGTGTACATAGTAACATATTTGACCAACAATATTTCAGTGAGCAAAGCTCATGACAGCTATATAATTTGGAGTAATTTATGTTTTCTTGAACATATAAATTTATATCCATCTATATATTTTTTTAAATAGATACAATCTTTTACAATTAAATATATAGCCACAGCATGTTAATGTTAGGATAGCGATTGAGGAAGTAATTTAATAGTTAGCTCTGGGGGTGTGGAGGGATGGTAAAGTAATTGTGTTAGAGAAAAGTATTGTGTTTAGTGGTCCAGGGAATTTCTAAGAGGCTAACAAATTATTAATTAGGCTTTATAGCCCCCCTGCTCATCCAAATATTTTGAGAATGTCTTAAGTATTTATTGTAGCAGTTCATTTATGAATTTTTATGCTCCATTAGAAGATTTTGTTTTCAATTATCTTACCCTTCTCTAAATCCAACCTCTTCAACCTTACATGAATATGATAAGAGAGGGTAAATATATGGGGATGTACCTAACAGCATCATGAGTGAGAGAAAACGCCTTTCCATATAACACAAGTCATTATTTAACAAGAAGATAGGATAGAAAATCCATCATGAACAAAATAATTGATATCATATTCTGAAAATTGAAAAATGACACCTGGACACGGGAATCGAACCCGGGACCTTCGGCTTAGTACGCCAATGCTCTTACCACTAAGCTATCCAGGATTCAGTGGTAAGAGCATTGGCGTACTAAGCCAAAGGTCCCGGGTTCGATTCCCGTGTCCAGGTGTCATTTTTCAATTTTCAGAATACGATAACTATGAGGGACTATCCCCACTAAAATGCATTAACAATAGTTTCGGCTATTTGTTTGATCAAAAATAATTGATACTTGAATAGAAAATAGCATAGAGAGAGGGAGGGGAAAACACTTATCATCGCCCACTACACAGTCAATTACTATAAGGTATAGCATGGAGAGAGGACTTGTGAACACAATCCAACACTTACTGGGAATGTCATGATGTGCATTAAATTATAAAACAATCTTCCTCCCCTCATTTAACTCTACTTCCTTTTAGCACTCCAGCCATCTCTAAAATAATAATTAACGTTTAAGAGGGTTTTCTTGCCAGGGACCAATAGATAAAACAAATGTGTGTTATTTATTTTTATAGTTTGTGATCTCAAATATATATGCGGCAAGGAATACTCGCATTTAGTTTGTTTTTTTAAATCTATGTATTGATATTTTGAACCTTGTTTAAATGTAACAAATTAACATGTATAACTGTTTTATGGCTTTATCTGATTAGTAGAACCATGTAACAGTGAATAAACCTTCCTTCCGTGTTAATATTTGTATGGTTAGAAATTTCACAGTATTCATGAGGAGAAGTGACACCAATTAACATTTATAATTAAAATGTTATAACTTCCTAGGTAGCAGACTTAGCCTGCCTAGTATATTACACTATGGCTCGATCTTATAAGTATAACAATGTAGCATAAAATAAACCTTTTATTCCCTATGTTAATTTTATGATCACAAGTTTCAGGGTTTGGCATGAAGCATTCTTGGAAAAATGCCAATAATTAACATTTGTAATTATAAAATGTTATAGCTTTGTAAGTAGCAGACTTAGCTTGCATATTACACCATGGCTCTACAATATGTTTTTTTAGATTCAAATAGGATATTGATTATAACACACATCACAGTTTACATCATAGTCAGGGGGCTAAAATCTCTTTTTGCGGTCATGTGTGACAATTTTTGTAGAAAGACTGTTAAAATCACACAAGCTCAAGAGAAATGATACTAATCAAGAGTAATGAAATAAAAGATACGGTGGTCTGAATAGACCTTTTCTTAAAGTTTGTGGGTTTGGCTTATAAGTTTTATTATTGTATGGAACATGTACGAGTTACCCTAATGCAGTTCCCATAACCTAGAGGTCCGTGGATCAAAACCATGCTGTGCTACCATGAAACTATCTTACTCTCTGGTGCCATGGAACTCCCTCACTCTCAACTCCATGTGCCTGTTTAAGTTTCCTTTTTGATATTGACTCTGTTGCTAAGCAAAACCCAGCCATGCAATCCACTGATTAAAACACATACATGGGATTTTTAATTACGGTTTATTGCCCAAACAGAGTTATTGATATACATTCAAAACTATTCTCCTTCCTTGATCTGGTCGATGACATGCACATTGCAAGGGATCAACATAACGAGTGTCCCGGTACCTGACGAGTCCCCTACCACCTCCGTGCGGCGTAGCTCTAGTGGCTGGTTTAGCAACTATACCCTAGTGCTGCGTCAGACAACTGCGTGGTGATAGAAAGAGGTGGGGAGGGATCGCCACATCACTACACCATAGGCGCCTGCCTTATATTTTGTAGCTTTATACATTTTGTGTTAAATAGTTTTGTTTGATAAATAACAGGATGGTTGTAAAGTATTATTTAAAACTAAACTTCTTTGTTATCTATTCACCATTTGTCCTAAATTCATTATTCCATTAATATCTTCATGAATAAGTTTTTAACATTAAGTCCGCTTTGTAAATGCCTCAAAATTTGAGGCTCAAATATTTAAATTTGAAGAGTGGTAATATTATAGTTTATGTTTTGTTTATTACATTTTTAAAATAGGTATATTTTCAACTTGTCACTATTAAATACATAAATAAAAGGTGAACATTCAAATATAAATTCGACATTCTTAGTGCCCCTAAAGTAAAACATATTTTGTAAAATAGCTCTTCATGCTTAAAAGATTGCCGACCCCTGTCTTAATGTATTTGAGGGGGGGTCCCCACACGCACACAGAGAAATAGAGAACAGATCCTAACTTATTCTTGTAGTCCAGAATTATAACTTTTTATCACTGATAGGATATTGCGAATTAAATGTTGACAGGACCCCTTTGTTAGTTGATGGCCTACACCAAATGTAGACAAGGCAACTCTGTTATCTGTCAGCCTAGCTTAATGAAAACAATCTTATGTCCTGTACTGTAGTCTAGTAGAACGAAGGATGAGAATCACACACACTAAATGTTGACGGAATACCTCTGTTATCTATCAACCTATATTGGTGAAAGCGGTCTTACGTGCTATAGTTCAGAGTTTGAATCTTATTACAAGTAGGATACTGCGAATTAAAGACACACTAAACATTGACAGGACACCTCTGATATCTGTCAGCCTAGATTGATAAAAGCGGTTTCACATCTTGTAGTTCTAGAGTTTGTATCTTATCACAAGTAGGATACTGCGAATTAAAGACACACTAAACATTGACAGGACACCTCTGATATCTGTCAGCCTATATTGGTGAAAGTGGTCTTACGTGCTATAGTTCAGAGTTTGAATCTTATTACAGGTAAATTACTTGGAATTAAAGACACACTAAACATTTACAGGACACCTCTGATATCTGTCAGCCTAGATTGGTGAAAGCAGTCTCACTTCCTGTGGTATAGAGTAGGAGCTTTATTAATGGATGTCTCAGTCAAGACTATAAAGCACGTCCTGCCACCCATCCAGCCTCTTTTTTACCACCATCGACATGCCCGTTCATACCACTTGTCCAACGACGGCATTTTCAGCACACCTGTCCAGTCTCAAGAGCATAACAATTCACCCTCTATCTTACCACTTGTTTGTTGATCTATAGCATGCTGTAAAGTTCTAAAAGACCAAATTCTTTAATATCAAAAAGGGAACAAAAGTTTTTCTTCAAGTGCTTTGATTAAAAAAAGGTATTTTTCAAGTGCTTTAATATTTGATATTTTAATACAAATTTTAACATTATAGTGTAAAAATTGATTGGCAACATGATTGTGTACGTCAATGATTGAAAAGCGTTGTGAATATTTGTAACTTTGTGGCTAGTATCAGAATAAGGACTAGTTAAAAGCTCGTATTTATCCTTGTCATAGGTTCTTTTTCTTATTATAGTGAATCCCACATCTTTACTATTGTAGAATGATACCCATAGTTAACAAAATGTTTTTAGGGTTGTGCGAAGCTTCGAAACTTCAACTTGGCTTCAAGACAAATATTAGATCCAACTTTGCCTCATAAAAAAATTTGGCTTCGACAATTATGTAGCTTCGCCAATAAAGATTTTAACGTATGAGATACTCAATTTATGGTCAATTATTGCCATTTTGAGCTGTTAAAAATTAATATGCATACAAACAATACTGAAGTTATTGAATTTTAAGTTGTGATATTAACTGTATTTATCAGAATAAAACAAAAGTTATAAAAAAAAATGCACAGTAAAAACTTTCCAAGTAATTTTAGGACTTAGATATATAAAAAACCACACTATAATACATTTTAAATAATTTTCTAAAGCATAAAAACAACTAAAAAAATATTTTACCTTTGATTTGGCTTCAAGAATATTTAATATATTTGATTTGAATTCAAAAAGTGGACTTTGCACACGCCTATGTGTTTTGAAAGTGTTTGTATTTAATTATATTTAGTACCAACCTGTCTAGTTTAAAGTAATAAAATAACTTATTAAAAACTGCCAATTTCTTGATTTTTCATATTCAAGTAAATAATTTTAGCTTAGTTTGATTGTTACAAAATTATAGCCACTATTTTGGTTTGGAAATAGGGAATTAAGTGTCTTAAAATATATATATAATACATGGGAATTACTTGTGTATGACACCAATATTTTAATAAATATATATACACTTAAAGGTACAATTTAAATTATTACAATTCAATTGTTTTTCAACTGTATGCAATAAGGTTGGTTTAAGTATAAAATATTATATGTGATTTTGTATAAATATAACGTTGGTAAAGTTTCTCATACACACATTAATCATAGTAAACAAGGATGTTAAAAGATTTATGTATAACATAAGTTTATTTGTTTAAGGTGGGATGGAAGTGGATACGAGAAAAGGCCATAGTGTTTTTTAAGTTTTTATGAAGAAACATTTTTTTTGCCAAAATAAATAAAATATTGTTCCAGCACCAACATAGAATTTAATTTTCTTCATATGTTGATATCAACGGTTCCTAAATCTTTTCATGAGCATGGCGGCATTATCTAACAAACTTTTTAAATGAAGAAAAAAGTTATCATTAAATTCCAGTACACCCTTGATCGATATTCAAGAAATTTTGAGGTCACCATGTGAAGAAAATTATATTCTATGTTTGTATTGAAGCACTATTTTATTTGTTTTGGCCAAAAAAATGTTTTGCCCTAAAACTGCCAAAACACTCACCTTTTCTCGTGCCCCCTACACTCCCATCTTGAGGTAGGATAGACATTTTTTGTTTTTCACTATTTACATAACTTTGACATTTACATAGTAGCTAAGAGTAGTTCAGATAGTGCTAATATTAACTTTTTATTCTATTTGTTATATTATAAAATGTAATACATTAGTTTTTCCAATTATAATACCGTTCACTTCCGTTTAAACGTGAACCATCAAAAAGCAAAAAAACTAAAAAACTAACCACTTCTTAAATGCTGCAGAACTTCTGAACCTTTACAATACTCAATACTCAGTACTCAAGTAGGTGGCTTCCTGAGCATTCTGTAGTTCTTGGCAGACACAAAGAGAAAATAAAACCAGTGTAAAGGGCAAGATGGCTGCTCAAATGTGCAGATGCGCTTAGACAAAATATGCAGCAAGCTGGGCCATCTTGTCTTTGGGTGGCTTGGGCTTGCCCCGACTGCGACCTCTTCCTCCCCTTCCTCGAGGCGCTCTGGAACCTGGAGGCCGAGTCACTGCTCGGTGTTTTTCTACTAAGGGTGTGAAATAAGAAGCGCAGAACACACACCCACTTAGCTCCGCTACTCCACCTGGCAGTTTGCTCTTATCCTGAAATACATAACGTAAATTTTTATCATAGTCTATACAAATAAAATGACAGTACCATGTAATCAATAAAGGTGAATAAGCTCAACAATAATGGGTTTGATTGCGACTAGAAATGATGAGGTGCTGAGTAAAGGGAAAAGCGTTATCTCTCAAACCAAAAGATGTTTCTGATGAGAGAGTAAGATTACATTACCCGAACTAAGAAATAATATTATAGCAGTCCCTTCTTGGAGTGATGATTAAGATGATTAAACTAACCCTTGTGAGCGCTAGGATTTTACAGTCCCTTCTTGAAATGATATATGAAACTAACACTTGTGCATCAGTGTCATCAGATTCACCATAACCAAGATTGTGAACACTAACCTGTTTGTACTCCACAGCGACAATCTGGGCACCACAGTCACAAATGCCCTCTTCTACACAAACTTTCTGAGCATCTTCAAACAAATGAATAATCACATCACACCTAAAACATTCAGAGAGACTTTAAATGTACTCTTTTCCTATAACTGCAAACATAAACTGTAATTTAGAAAAAATAAGAATTCGAAATCTGGCATGAAAATAAGGAAAAATAAGTAAAGCGACATAAAAATAACTAAGAATATATGTTCAAATACAAAAAAAATATTCTAATAACACACTAGGTAAATCAAGAATAAAATATGTATTGAAAGGAAATTAATATGAAATAAGTATTTATCTGAATAGTTTCAATACTCAACACGTTATTCCTTTGTTTTTAATGTAAATTGACAACAATTTAAGTACAATTTGGAGACATTTACAGTGTTAAAATACAATCACCTTTATTGAACAAGGAGGTAGTAAATTTACAACAACACTAACAATATTAATGATGTCAATGAAAGATATTATATTCTTTAAACTGATTGATGGAATCAAGACACAGGAATTTAATCTGGGACATCTGAGTTAGTACGCCATTGCCCTCCCCAATGAGCTATCCGGGAGTCGTCCTGTGCCCAGAAATGGCTATAACCGTACTTACTTGTACAGTGTTTCTACATTACCAAGCTATTAGTCAATAATTCCTTTTATTATAACTGTGCCTAGCAACTATAGAAGCTTGGCTATTCATTCCATCCTGATATGCACATTCGTCAGGTTTCATTGCTGTATAAAGCCCTCTCGAGTTGAAGGTGGTCACCTTATCTGATGGCTCACCGTCTTGACTGTTCAGATGTAGCTGACAATTCCCTCACGTCTATCACAGACTCTACCTTAAAATATGAGTGAAGACTGACCCTAGACGCAGGAGACAACTCCTGGATAGCTCTGAGGTAAAGAGCATTGGTGTACTAGGCCAAATGTCTTGGGTTCAATTCCAGTGTTCAGATGTAATTTTTCAATCTAAAAAAATATGATAAATAGATGAAACTATAACCGCACCAGCTATAACGGGGCTATTTAATCCATATTGAATGTTGTTATAAAAGCATTAATCAAAATGAATGCTGTTGCTGATGATACTGATGGTTTGTTCAATTTGTGATTATAATATTATGTAAGACTGTGTTTATTACCTATTGCAAGCCATTTTCCATTTGGGGCCAGAAGCTGGGTCAAGAACGAGAACACCTCCATCACATTCCACGCAGCTGGATACTCCATTACTGTTGAGACTGTGTGGACATGTAGGGTGGGTGCACCAGTTGCAGCCCATGCCTTTCTTCATGTCCCTAAACACAACCCCATCTATCTCAATACTACTGACCACTCCACTTTCTAAGGTTGATTTGTTCATGCTCCTGAATTGCACCATGATGTTCTGATATAATTAATGGGAAATTTAAGATAAGATTATTATTTTATCATTTTTGAATGTACAAATAAATCAACCCTCTACAGTCTAGTGTTCAATATTTTATTCACATATGGACTATTTTTTTTGGTAGATCACATAATAAAATTTAGGATATAAATTTAATGTGCATTTCCTTATTTTCTTTTAATAACCATTGCAAATCCTTCATTATTATATCCAAAATGTGAGAAATAATAATTTTTTAAAATTCTTTTTCCTACAGCCACTTAAAACCATATCATGAGCCCCAAATATAATTTTAATTTAAAATTATATTTATTTTTGATTTAACTACACCTTAATTTTGTTTTTAATTTTTTATCTACTTCATTTTTAAGATTTTAATAAATCTTGATATAAAAATATGTTTAGTAAGTATTAAAAATTAATTATCTTTAAATGAGGTTTAGTTTCTTCTTTTGAACATGTTGAATAACACAGAAGAAAAGTTGTAAATTTGAATCGTAATAAAATGTTCTGAATCTAATCATATACATAATTTTGAGGAAATAATAACTGACATGTGACAAAATTTTTGTGCGAGTAATAGTTTAGTCATTAGATAACCAAGCCAAAATGCTAAACCTTTCTGCCCCACTAGTGGCGGATATAGACAATCCTTAGGCGGAATGGGTATATTGAGAGAAAAAAAAATCTAGTATGCAGCATGATTCAATACTAGTTCCTATACCATGGTTTGGTATACTTTGAATCAATGAAAGAGGCACATGAATTGGCATTCAAGGCTTAAGGAGTGGAACTAAAAATCAGATAAGGAACACTTATATATTCAACAACTTTTCACTATCAATTTTCCTATTCTACATAATTTCGATTCTGTTTCAAGTTTTCTTGTATAATTATCGTCTCTAACCTCTATTAAACAATTTTCTGCCTAATTTCCCTGTTCACTTGCATTGGTTAAAATTTTAACTTTTCTTTTGACAATTCTGAATTTATCACAATATTACCTTTAAACTTAATTTTAATTTATTACTATACCTTATATATATTTCTTTGTAATGTTTTATTCATTAATCTGTAACCTTAGAATATGTGATTTTTATTTGTATGGTATTGTCTAATTTTAATATGTTTTCTGTATTTTAACCTATTCTGTATTTAACCTGTTCTTTTTCTACTAGATTTCACACTCCTTAATAGGAATTATAAAGTTGTAAAGTTTTAATTATTTATAGGCTTGCCAGTATTCTATTCAATCTATCTTCTCTTCTATATAATGTAATATATATTTATTCAGACTTGTTATTATCTATAACTATTCAAATTCTTATAAACTCAATATGTTTTTTGCTAATTAATTTTTTTTATGTCTTTAACTTTTTCCTTATATTTCATATCACTTATTATCATTTCATTTTTAATTAGATAATTTTGTTATTGTTTATTGGGTGTTCCTTGAATAATTATTACTGGATATCTTAGTTGTAGAGCATGATGCGCTACACCAAAAGTCATGGGTTCGATATGTGTGTCAAGGTGCCATTTTTCAACTAATTTCAGATGATTGAGAAATTAAGGATGTATTAAAGATAAATTAAGGTTTAAGTAGAAATACTTAGTAACTACATTTAACAATAATAAAGGGTAGATTGTGCTCTTAAGTAAAAATAAATAAGGAATGGTTAAAGTAGTTTATAAAGAAACTAATATGTCTGGGAGTTCAACTATAAACGATAAACAATAATGGTTTAAGTTGAACAGGATGAAATTAGTGTCTACTTCCTAGATAAAACCACATGAATAAAGTATTGATGTCGTTAAAAGTGTTTGTAGCTAGACTCTAAACTATACAGCATGAATGGAGAAAGGTCCAAGTAGTATAGGTAGAAGAGTGTGTCTAAACCTTTTCAGGTGATGTTCCTTGGTAGATAATCAAATTCATACGCACAATATTTTAATGCTTTCTGGTCACTTCTTTGTTCTATTCAAAAATCAATATAACATTGGCAGGATATTGGTAGAAAAAAATTGACTGAAGAATATTGTTATGGTTGACACCATTTTGTTTTCATCAGTTCTTGAATATTGGTTTTGATGTTTGATAAAGCATACTGCAAATGGATTTCCATTTCAAGTTGAAAACAATGTTTAGTTTTTATGAGAGTGAGAGTTGAAGATTCGATGGAATTAAACGTGGCCTCAATGGTAGCTTTGGGGAGCATTTTTAAAATTGAGCTGTTTGAGTCCTTTGAGTTTTGTGAGACAATTTTATAACATTATTTATTTTCACACTATAAAATACCATGAGTGATTAAGATTGACAATTTTTTAGAATATGAATAAAGGACTTGAGGTGCAGCCAGAATACATGAGATTTTCTATTTGTTTTATACTTTTAAAAGTTAACTGTCATTATTGAATGTTCATAATATTAGTGTAAAATATATGATGGCATGTATTTTTTCTGGTGCGAGGGGTCCTTTGGTCTATAAAGTTAGGGGACTTCTGGCTTAAGGGAAGGGTAGAAAGGAGATTTGTGGTGTGAATATGAAACTCGTGAGCTTGAAAATGAGCATGTGTATGCACACTTTTGGCTGATTACTGAATTTATTACAACTGGAACACAGTGTTGTCAAAACCGGAAGATATAATTATCTTAATTAACCACTGGTCTAGACTATACAACCTGAATGGAGGATGGTTAAAGCAGTATGGACAGAAGGGGTAGCTCTTTCCCTTTGTCCCAGCTGACCAGGACAATAACTCAAAGTCATCCAAAGGGCACTTTAGTTCTTTGTAGATGCGAATGTTTCCATTTTGAGGCAAGTTGTATGTTTCATCACATGTGGAACAGTGCATTCTTGATGGTTTTGTCTGAATGTACTTCATGTAGCGGCGACACTTTCCACACCTGTTGGTAAGATAGTACTTTGTTCAAATAAGGAAATAAAATAATAAGTTTCAATAATATTATATTATAGGCATTATTTTTATATTGTAAATTAAATATAGTAAGTAAATACCTTTAATAATTAGAACTGTAACACATTTTATGCTTTGCAATGTTTCTCACAGAAAAAGAAGCTAAGAAAACTTCTTTAAAAGAATGATATATTATTTCACTATTTCTATTTCTCAGTATAAAATGGTAATATGTTCCTTATAACATTTATACATTCAGTCAAGCGTTAAATTACTGGTCTGGGGCCTGGTTAAGTTCATCCTAATATTATAATTGGTCCTGAAACACCGATAAAGCAAATTTCACATGAAAAATCGATTTTTTTTAAGGATTTGATTCTCAAATTTCAGCCTTCGTTGAACCTGCTTTGCAAGTGGATATTAACTGCTTGGGGAAGGATATCTGCTGAATCCATTGTCCACGGATTTAAGAAGTGCTGCCTATCCAATAAGATGGATGGCACAGAAGATGATATTTTGTGGGAGGTCAATGCAGAAGAGACCAATGAGAGTGAAGAAAGTGATACTGATGAGAGCAGTGATGAATAATTTCTCATTCCTCTCAAAGTGTCTCATTATTTTTTAATTTCCAAGTCATCTCATTTTCAGTATGAATAACTTACCTTTTTTTTTTCTAAGTGATTTAATTTCAGTATGAATAACTTACTTTTTTATTTTCGAGTGACATCATTTTAAGTGTAAATAGGGTGGGTTTTTTCTTCTCTTAAAGTGATTTTATTTATTCAAGTAACCTAATTTTAAGTGTAGGCACCTACCAATAAATAATTTTTCTTTTCAAATTATTTAATACACACTGATCATATTTAAGTGGGAATATTGTTTTTTCTCTGAAAGTTAGGTGTCTGCGAAGCTTCGATAATATTGATATCAAATCGAATTTTATATTATTCGGTTCGATAACTCGAATCAAATCAAGCTAGAGAGAAATCGATAATAGTCTAGGCTATTGCAACCATATTGTATCTTATGAAGCAAAGTAAATGTTTGTTAGCACAGATGTTAATAATATTTGTATGGATTTTAATCCTACATTTAAAACATGTAACAAAAGTATTTGCTATTGTTATTATTAAATATTTTATAAGCACTTCGAGGAATTAAAATAATCATATGTTCTAAAACGTAAATCAGATGGCTGATGACGTCAGAATGTACTGCACATGCGCATAGTGTTATAAACGAATGAACAACAGTGGAATATGAAATGCGCGTGTGCCGTAAGAACTATGAAAAAGGAACTAAATATTTTAACTTGATAAAATGGAATACAGCTTATGATTGGTCAAAACTGGACGAAATCGTTGGCAGCAGCCAACCACAGCTTTGGTTTGAAGATATATAAAAAGTTGCAAGTAATAACGTGTTTGCTTAGTGCTTTCAAATTTAAGATTCCTAATATTTTGAAAACTATCGGTCTGATTGTATAATGTTTATATCTTTAATAAGTTTAATAAGTTTGTAGGTTAATTTTTGTTCTATAGTTTAATATTTTTAAGGTATTTCCCAAGTTTAAATTATTAAATTATTATAATAATGTTCAAACTGAAAATATGTACAGCATTTTAAATTTTCTGGAAACGTAAATCTCACGTGTGTTAGTTAATAAAGAAACATAAATAGTTTTTTTGTACAAACAATTTGAGTTGTAAAATTTTCTTTTCTTTAATCAAGACATATGGAGAAACCGAAAGAAGTCGATGTTAAAGTGGATGGAAGAAGAAAAAGAAGTAAAGTGTGGGCATATTTCGAGGAAGGAAATGGAGATGCCACGTGCATGCATTGTTCTAAAAAGTTAAAAAGACCAACTGGAACCACTTCTACACTAAAAAACCATCTTTCTCGGCATCACATAACCCTTTATGAAGAGTTCCTTAAACTGGACGCTGTTTCAAAAGATGCCTCTTTAGCATCCACATCAGCGTTAAAATCGTCTCCAAAGCAGCAAACGCTTATTAGTATGGTGAAGAAGAAAGAAGAACTTCCTCCACAAGGAAAAGAAGCCAAGGCCATCAGCGACAAAATAGCCCAGATGCTTGCATTGTGCCACTTACCTTACCAGTTTGTTGAAGAAAGGGGATTTAAAGAGTTAATGGCGCACATTAAACCCAATTATAGAATTCCAGTAAGTACAACATTTTCGAGAAATATTGTGCCTTTGCTTTATCAAAGCGAAAAGAAAATGCTAGCCAGTGTACTAAGTGAAGATATTGTAGCTGCGCAACTAAACACAATTAGTCTAACAACCGACAATTGGACATCTCGTGCAGGAGATGGCTATGCATCACTCACTTGCCACTATAGCAGAGACTTTAAATATAAGTCATTTACCCTAGCTAATGTTGTGGTGCTCGAGTCGCACACAGCTGTTAACATAAGACATACTCTTTCTGAAATGTGCAAAGATTGGTGCATCCCACCACCAACCCAGTCCAGTCCTATTAAGGTATTTATTGTTACAGACAATGCCCGTAACCTGCAAGCTGCTATTAATGGCACATACTGGATTCGGCGACAGTGTTTTGCTCACACCCTTCAGTTGGCAATAAAGGATGCAAAGACTGCTTGCCCAAACATCACCCAAATTATTTCAAAGAGTCGCGCAATTGTTGGTCACTACAGTCGGAGCTCTACAGCAAATGCTAGGTTGCATGCTGTGCAAAAGACTATGGACTTACCTGCGTTGAAGTTAATTCAGGATGTAGAAACGCGATGGTCAAGTGAATATGCCATGCTAGACAGGCTTGTTTGTTTGAGAAAAGCTGTGGCTGCAGAACTAGCTTCTTCAAATTCAGACATTGACTCTCTTTCATCAACAGAATGGAAACTGGCTGGTGGCATTGTTGAAGTTATGAGACCTTTTGCTGAAGCTACTACCGAAGCATGTGGAAATGCTTATCCCACAGCATCAATGATAATACCAATACTCCACTGCCTTGAAGCAACCACTTTAGCCCATATTCAAAAAAATGAACTTGTTTCAGCAGTGCCTTTTGCAAGAAGCCTACTAAAGTCGTTAAAAAGTCGGTTCCCACTATATAAAATGGATGAAATTAATGCTTTGTGTACAATAGTTGATCCACGGTATAAGGCAGCTCTATTTAATGAAGAGGAAAGATTCCATGCCATTAACCTGCTTCGACAGGAACTTCTTTCATATGTAGCTCCAGAAACACAAGCCAACAAAACCCCAAAGACAGCAGTTTTAACTGGATCAATGTGGGACGAGCTAGACAAAGTCCCTTTAACCGTAGGCCTACCCATAAATAGTGTGATTAATAGACATTCAAAGGAAATTGATAATTATCTTGAAGCACCACGACTATACAGGCTAAACAACCCATATGACTGGTGGAAGAAACACAAAGAAGAGTTCCGAGCTGTGGCTTATGTAGCCGAGAGATTCCTAGCTATTCCAGCCACACAAGTGTCAAGTGAGAGAGTTTTCTCGACATCTGGGAACATTGTGACCAATCGCCGTGAACTATTGTCACATGAGCATGTTGAAGAACTTACCTTTTTACATGACAACTTAAAGGGTGTCAAAAACTAATTTTATTTTGATGAAGTGTAACTCCTTTTTTAACAACATGTTTTCATACTGTGTAGGCCTGTTTTTCTTTAACAACGTGTTATTATTTGTCTAGCTATTTTTACAAAGTGAAGGTCTAACTTTTGATTTAGCAGTGTATTTTATTAGTTTGTAGCTGTTTTGATAAAGGTTAGGGTTTTTTATGTAAAGTGTAACTGTTTAGCCTATTTAACATGGTTTCATGAAGTTAAACGTTTGATTTAGCATGGTTTCATCAAGTAGTGTATTTGTTTTTATAAAGTGTAACTGTTTTCATAGAGTGAAGGCCTAACTTCTTATTAACAGTGTGTTTTTTCAGTGTAACTGTTTTTATAAAATTTATCGTTTTTTTTATAAACTGTAGGAAACTGTTTATTTACTTGGTTTTTATTAAGTGCAACTTTCGATTCAACATGCTTTTGTCAAGTATAAGCCTACTTCTTTTTACTACTGTAACTGTTTTTATAAAGTGTAAGTACTAAGTATTTATTCGTCATGTTTTTATTAAAGTGTAGCTGTCTTTATTGAACAGGTTTTCATAAGGTGTAGGCCTAACTGTTTTTCTAAAGTTTAGCGTTCTTTCATAAAGTGTAACGGTTTTTATTTAACATGTTTTATAAAGTGTTCCCTAGCTTGTAAATATATCAAATTTAGCATTTTTAGAATGTTTAAACTATGATATGATTCGATAATTATTCAAAATTCGCGAATATTGTTTGCTTCGATTCGATATTCGATTCGAACTTGAAAAACCTGCTTCGCAGATGTCTACTGAAAGTGGTTGAAAATTTAGGGTGCAGCCTATATTCGGGGGCGGCCTATTTTTGGGCCAATACGGTAAATTCAATTTTAAATATAGGCCTAAGCATTCCTTTAAGGGAAGGGTAAGAAAACCACTGATTAAAAATAGAGATGGGTCGAATCCACTATTTCTCAAATCCGAATCTACATTTTATTTTTGAATCCGAATCCTAGCAAATCGTTATAAATTTTAATGATTTACAAATAGACCTATATTTTTTAAATCATTAAAATTCGAAAATTAGAAGATTCGAGTGGCCCATATCTAATTAAAAATCAACAATTCCATTACCGTTGATTGATACTAAGTGAGCAGTGTGCCACTGTGAACTTAATGTAAGCCCCTGGGAGTCAAGATACAAGAAGTGCAGCTAACCTGGAGTGTGCTTTGCCGGATGCAGCAAGCGGGGAGAAGGTGACTTCAAACAGTTGGTCCATGCCCTCGATGTTCTTAACAAAGTACTGAAATTTGTTTTTGAAGATCTCGACAGTATGCAGGAGAACCGCAGAGAAGTTTGCCTGCCCATGAGCTATCAAGTTCAACTGTTCCTCCACTGCAGACCTCATTGTGGGCAACACCAGCTCAGGATCAATCTTACAAAAAAATACACCAGCTAGAGCTACAAGGCAGGAATGGAAGAATAAAATAGAGTATTCTTGAGAAAAAGGAAATATATTTAATTAGTTAAGTTGTGATTTATTAGTATCTTTAAAGATGAATCAAATAAACTCTATCTAAGTCCAAACCTTAATTTTACATATATCTTTCTCTCAATAATAGTTACATCCATTAATGTTTCTAGCCTATAGCTTGGGTCAGTTTTTTTAATCCAAGTAATATTTTCCACTGCCGTCTTTCTAGGCCTGTCGTAGCTTGACATGCCTTATAATTTATCTTAAGACTAGGACACTCACAACATCCAGCCCTCTGCAGTCAGTTTATTAATGTGAAAGGGTGAACCCATATTTTCAACAATGATAAATTTTCGGCCTGCCGGGAATCGGATCCGGGACTCTTTGCACAGTAGGCAGACACACTATCGACTGAGCTAAGGTGTAAAACTTTTTCTCAATCTGATCTTAGAAAATATTATAAGCAAATGTGTTTAATATTTTCACAGTGTAATTTTTACTCTTTGATTAAGTTTTTATTCACATTATGTGATAAATTAACGATATGAGGTTTTGTAGTTAGGTTGAACATTAGAAAATATCATACCAGCTTCAAAACATAATTTAGATTTGAAATTAAAAAGAAAAAATGAATCTCAAATCCTAAAATTTTTTTAATACTTTAATCTTGAATATTCTATAAGGATTCAAGAATTTGAGGGGCTTATTTTCATTTAATTTCCTTGTTAATACTTTAATCTTGAATATTCTATAAGGATTCAAGAATTTGAGGGGCTTATTTTCATTTAATTTCCTTGTTCAAACCTTTTCTATTACTTATATTTAGAGTTGGGTTGAATCAACTATTTTACAACTCCGAAACTCCAATTTAAAAATAAGAGAATAGTAGAAAATATACAGAGTAGAGATTGTTGACATGCTTTCTTATAAGATATTCATACATTCAATTAAGTGTTAAATTACTGGTCTGGGGCCTGGTTGTTAATTTCATTATATAATTACAACTGGTTCAAAACAACAAATGAGCAGTATTAGAAGTTTTTAAACAAATATCACTTTAAAAAAAGGATTTGAGTATTGAATCCAACAGTGTATTAGTTTCAACTATCTTTAAGGATATAGAGCTCATCCCTATGAATATTCCAATACAAGAACAGATTGGCATGATTATAATCATTTTATAAGTTTCTCCACTCACTAAAGCTAAAGATGCATAAGATTTTCTTTTAAAAGACAATAACATTATTTAAAATTGTGACTTAACACAAACTAAATAAGCGATATGTGTATGTTGTGTACCTTCTGATATCCATGCACTAGCACTATTCCTAGTGGTGTGGGCTCAAGTCTGCGGCCAGACACAATTGTCACATAGTTCCTCTGGCAGATGTTGTTGATGTGAACAGGAATGGAGGCATCTGTACCAATGCCATGTTTCTCCATTAACGTGATGAGTTCTGACTCGGTCAGGTAGTCAGGGGGACAGGTCTGACACTCCACTAATTTCACCTATAAACATTTTCCAAACCTTCAGCACTGGACTTTATACACGAATGTTACTATTTATATAACAGATCAATATTCTACATTCTTCAATTGATTCATCCTAACTTGAGACCTAGAGTAATTCCTATATCCCTACGCAAAGGTCCTATATGATTGGTGCAACACCAGTGCAATATTTTAAACAAACTCGACCATGTATAATCAGTACCAAAGCAAAGTAGGTCACTAAGAATTTTTGTATTTTTTAATACCTTTAAATTTCCTGTCTCATGTTTAAAAAAACTCAGGCCTGACTCAGTAAACACCATAAATTGACCAGAAGCACTCAACACTCACAACTGTCACTTAACACAGATGAGATTAACTATTGATTGACCTTGACGTTAACATGTGATGAGGACTGTACCATGGGGTTCATGAACGCTGAGTAAGCAATTTGTTGGTATTCGAATAGTGCTCACAAAGCTTAAATTATAATTTCTAAATCAAATAAAGAGATAATTTTAGTTATAATAATCTTCTAATATTATTATAAAACAAGTTTAATACAAACATAGAAGAGACTATTTACTGAAAGGAAACCTTTGGAGTCCGTTCAGTAGCAACCCAGAGCATAGACTTCCGCGTGGATTTGTTTACATCAGGTCTCAGCTTAGGATGAATCAATAATATACATGGTTATAACTATCGCCATGGTTGTTGAATATTGCTGCTGTGGTAAAATATATTTCAAAATCAAAACAGATGAGTTGTTTTATTATTTTGTCAGTGGCTACTTACATCTTTGATGTTTACCATCTCATCCTTTGTGAATGTGGGCACAGTCTCATTTTTTCCAAATGCTTGCCAGTGCATGACAGTGGTGTAGCCAGGGTCTAGAAGAGTCTTGCCCGTACACGTAAATATCTCATTGCCTGCTCTGAACGTCACAGTTGTACTCAAGTACTTACAATCCCTTGAGAGCTGTAAGCCATTGAATACATTACTCACACACACACAAATATATATATATTTTATATACCTAATCATGCCGTTTCTTTATGGAGTAGACAATAAACTGTCCATATAGCTCAAAAATAACGCAGTACTTAATACATCCTCACTAACATCCTTCTCACTTCCCTATCCTTGCATACTCCCTTTGCATCAATAACATCCATACATGCTCTTTTATTCTTAAAAATCTTAAATGTTTATCTTTTTCACACATTTGTCTATAAGTCAGTCATGTCATACATGGTATAACCCTTCCTTTTGAGTCAAACACTCTACCTTCATATATATGCTTTGTTACTCAAGCCACACCCATCCTCTCAACATGCCCAAACCAATATAAGACACTTCTTTCACATTGACCTAGTGGATTCCTTTTAAAACCATACTTCTCCAGCACCCATTCATTATTGACTCTGTCCATACGAGTTTTTCCACATACATTTATATCTCATTCTAACCACTTATACCTTGCTCTTGTGTTTCTCCTGACAAACCCATGCTTCACATCCATAAAACAATGTTGGTGTTAACACTTTTATATACTTCCATCTTGACCTCTTTTGATACTGCTTCATTTTTTGCAATAGCACATACATACACATACTCTCTGAAATGCAATCTCACCATCTATCCTTACATTTTTACAAAACATTCTGCCCAGATACACAAAATCATTCCCTTGTTCCAACAATTTTCCATTTATACTAAGCTGAAAACCATTTCTTGATCCATCCTTATCAAAACTATCACCTTAGTTTTAGAGGTATGCAATTAAAATATATTCCAAGCATAAAACCTTAATCATAGGCTATATAACATTAGTTGATAAATAATAACAAAAATAGATAACCAAAACAAAGTGGAATGAAACAAATACTCTTTGTAACATTTTAGAAAACACTATAAAATAGTATTTCAAGTAAGAAGTGTTGCAATAAGAAACAATAATGGTTAGTTTAATGCATATTTCCACCATATTAATGAGTATTTACAAATCTCACCACTGTCACCAATTTTAGTGTAGTGTCCTATTTTGTTCATGTATTTATTTACTTTAATCTCTTCTCTGAATTTATACACTTAATCAATAGCACTTAGTATTCAATTCGTTGTCATGGTAATTCCATAAGCACACATATATAATTATATGAACACCGTTACACATGGTTAGTAGCTTACAGTGGCTATGAAGTGCCTGGTTATGTAGTCATAGATCTTCCAAGCATCTCCATCCAACTCTGCTCTTGTGGCCAACTTCATGGGTGTGATAGGAGGGTGATCCCCGACATCATGACCCTTCCTAGGCTTGTTCAAACCCTCAGTCAATATCTCCTTCACCTCTGTCCCCCAGTCTGGGCTATGTTGTTGTTGTCTCAGTACACCACTACACAAAACATGTTTTTTTTTAAACAAACCTCAGCAACAATACAAATTATAACATAAACAAAGTTTAGTGTTAGTTCTTTTTAGACTTATTTTTGTTCTACAGAGTCTATTATGATCAAAGTAAAGAGCTAGACTACTCTAACACTAACACTGCTTATTGAGGACTGGCTGTCTTGTTAGAACAGCAAATATCAACATCATACTTTAATTTTTATCAATCAAGTCAATAGTTAGAGTAATTTTTAGTGAGGTTTATTCTATTTTCCAATATTTTTTTATGAATACCAAAAACATTTTAATTCAATATCAGATTACATTTGACCTCAGTATAGGTATTTTTAGTAATAAGGATATAATGTGATCTATTAGGTTGTTAGGTTGTAACACCTTTTTGACATCACATTTTTGTAGTAGCTCGTAATGCTGATAATAAACCCTAATAACCAAAGCCTTTTATAAATTATGAAATTATACAATCATGACTGTGCTATTCAAAAGATATCAAAAGTTATCTAGGTAGTTAGTGGTCACTTTACAACCATAGCCATTCTGCTAGTAGGATATCAACGTTATCTTGGTAGTATGTGTACATAATATTACGATAGCAGGTCTACTCACATCAGATCAAAGTTTTCTGGGTAATGAGTAGTCTCAGTGCGGGGGTAGCTGATGTAGCCCTGTGTATAGAGTCGCTCCGCTATCTGCATAGCATGGTGCGGCCCCAAACCAAGACCAGAACTTCCCACTCTCATTAGTTCAACAGTGTTGAGAGCTAGTGGGCGGGTCTTATATTTTTCCTTGGTTGTTATGCTCTCCACACTTGTAAAAAAAAACTTTTTTATTTTAATATAATTTGATTAATATAACATATATCAACAAGGCCTGGTTTATTTAAATATACTAAAATCTATAAGATTTATATAAATTAATATATATAGACAAACACAAGATTATAGAATGAAATGTCACAGTAAAAACGATCATATCGATAATATTATAACAGTACATTAAAAAGCTTGGCAATCAGAATTTTTACCTGGCCTCCTGAAACTCTTTTACTTGAAGTAGGAACATAGAGGCGATGTCCTTCTCAAAACAACGCACCCTTTCCCAGTCCAAGCTAACTTCTCGACCATCAGACGTATTCACAACAATCTATATAAGACAGGGACAAACGTTACAAGTAGGGCTGGGCCCCGATAACTGATCCGATTTATCAGCCGATATTGGCACAATCGGTCAAGGAGTGTCATTTTTTTAACATGCATATATTTTACACCAATAATACAAAATCTATATATATATTTAAATTCTCAAGTCATGAAACTATAATTCATAGTTCAAACAAAAATATTTAAATAGTGTCATTTGCATGTAAACACAAATTATTTAATTCTGCTTTAGATATTTTATTATATAATAAACAGCAAAACCAACATTTTAAATTTGTTATTTATGGTTATGATTTTTTTTTTGTAAAATATGACAGGGCCGAATTATTTTCTTAATATATGTGTAAGTAGCCTAATTAATTTGAAAACAAAATAGGTATATTCTAAAATAGTGTTTATGATATTTATTGTATCATTTCTTGATTTATTTTTCATTTAGGGGCCTAATTGATATTTGAATTAGTTATTTATGATTATGAATGTTCTTGTTTAATATGACAGAGCCAAAATGTTTTCTTATCTAGTCTTTATTTAAAAAACAAACTAGGTGTATTTTCTTTATGTGTACAATATTAATTTTGTAATTTTTCTTTATTTATTTTTTGGTATTGGTATTTTCATTTATTACTAATTATGTTAATTCTTGTTTATTATGACAGTGCAGTAAGCCTAACAATAAAATTAAATATATATGACCAACTTTAATGCTTAAAACTTTAATCTAAACCTTTATTCAACAAACCTGCTACTACCATGAAAAGTATAAAAGTGGCAAAATCAGATAATTCTTGTTTTTGTGAACTGTTACTGTATATTGTTGTAGTATTGAAAAAAAAAAAAACTAAATCGGCAACCAAATATCAACATCGGCAATATCTGCAAAAGGGCTTATCAGCCCAACTCTAGTTACAAGTGCAGAAAATGCTCAATCGTGATAATACAAATAGGTTTTATGTACCAGTAAATATATCTCTTTGAATATCAAAAGTATTCACTAATATATTTCAGTAAAAAGGCTAATGATTAATTCTGTGCGGGAATGACATTTTGACTTTGTAAAATTCTCGGGCGGGAAATAACAGTTTCTCGCGGAAATGGAACAGTAGTGAGAAAAAAAAATTAAAAATAATTTTCCCACTTTAAGTTTATGTTTATTTGTCAGATTTATAATTTACCTTCTCATTCATTCTGATGGAAAAATAATTTGGTAGTTTCAATCAAGTTGTATTATGTTAAAAATATTTTTGAATCAAGTCAGGAAAAGGGACAAAAATGCTGATTTGGTTGCGGTTACAGGTATGAGCAATAACTTTAAAGTCTGTAATCTTGTAAACAAATTTTAAAGGAAAAAAGTATGCACACTCAAAATTTTTAGATTAATTCATTTAAATTGTAAGTTTTCTAAATAAAAACTTAATATTATGTTTAATAAGTGTTGAGTAAGGTTTTTGATGTAATATATTATATTTAAAAAACCTATGCCTTGTCCAACTAATATGATTGTTTCTTTTATTCAAGTGTTTTAGGTATACATATAAATTAATTTAAATAAATACCTAGAGAGTAAGACATCAAATTATTATAACTAATTTGAATAAATATAAGTGAAAAAAAGTCTTGTTCACTACAATAACAAATATTTTTCTCAACTGAGCCAGTGTGCCTAGTTACCTCTTGTGTTTAAGTTACTAAGTCTCTCACCCACCTCGGTGGCGTAGTTGGCTAACGCACTAGTCGTGTTGAGATCGACTGCTGAGGACAGGGAGATTGAGGTTCGAATCTCGGTCAGGTGAACTGGGGGAGGTTTTTCTTAAATCGTTTTCCACTCTCTCTCCACGCAAATGCGGGTTCACTTCCTCTAATTCAACCGTCCCAATTCCTAATTCTTTAGCGTAGTTAGTACTTAAAGCGTATAACCCGAATGGGTAGTATGACGCGGTGCTAAATAATAATAATAATATGTCTCTCAGAGCTGATGGACTCCAAAAATATTAGTTTATTTAACTATGATTATCTTCAACACAAAATCAAAAAGATGCTATTCCAAATAATTATATGTATGTAATAGATTTGCCTTTATGCAAATAAGTGTGATGAAGCTTTATTTTATGCATAATTTGATATTTAAAGGCTACTTTTATTATTATTTTGGGCGAAACAACATTTTTCCTGCCTTAAATGTGCTAAAGCATAGATAGATATTTACCTCGATTGTATATAATGTGGTTAAGTTATTTAATTGCACACAGCTCATATAAAGGGGAGAGAAGTTTTGGGTAACCACCTATTTAATGGAGGATAAGGTTAATTTAGATTTAACCTATTTCATGAGTTTTTTACAGAAGTTTGGGATCCTGCACAGTCTTACTAATTATTAATTAAGTAGTAATAATAATATAATTTTCAAATCAGAGAAGCTTTTGCTAGAATTTCTTGATTTACAGAAACACTAACCTCAATATTTACAGGACAGTAACACACTTTATATGTGTAACCAGTTGTATAAATGCCAACCCAAAGTCGCTGATGGTTGTGGTTTAATGATAGTTCAATTGTACAGTGAATTCACATAAAAGTAGACTTTACCTATCCTTATAAGTGAAGCATGACCCTGAGCATGAAACAATTCCTGGATAGCTCAGCGGTCGAGCATTAGAGCGCTTAGCCTAAGGTCCTGGATTCGATTTGCATTTCCAGGTGTCACTTTTCAATCAATTTAAACATAATTAAAAAGTGGATGACACACAATTTGTAAACTTGTACATTTTCTGCAGACATCATTTTTTAAATACATTTCAATAAAACTATGGCTTAGATACATTTAGTATATCTTGACATCAACATATTATTTGTACATATTCCTTAATATTATTTATACACACCATTACACCAGAGGGTGGCTTCCTGTATAAATCCCACTTATGAATGAAAACACAAAAGAAGAATTATCAACTTAGTGTGCCTCCTAGTAATTGGTAGGCAAGTCGAGCTTTTTGAGAAATGGTTTGACAGATGTTTGTGAAAATGTTTGTTGGTGTTTTTTTTCATGTGACTTTTCTTAAAATTCATGAAAATTATAGTAGGAATCGAGCTAAGGATTTCTGAGACTGAGGGGCTGTCATCTTAAGGGTGTATGGCTAAAAATTAATAACATAATACTTATAAAAATGTTAGTAGGCCTTCTCAAATAAAACATGAAAAAATATTTTAAATATTAATTAGATGTATACTTACACACAGTATTTACGCAATGTGTGAATTGTTTTCCATTTATTGCATATAGGTTTGAGAAAACTAAATAATGAGTAATACTAGTAATACTAAAAGAGATTTGTTAAGTTAAATAAATATTTACCAAAAAAACCTTCATGTAAATGCGTGGACTAAAAAAACATGTAATATAGAGTGGAACATCTATTTTAATTTCTACTTCTTTTACCTTTTTAATAGTGCCTAATTTACCTTTTTACTCAAACTGGAACCCATGTAA
This sequence comes from Timema shepardi, assembly GCA_902151425.1. NCBI lineage: Eukaryota > Metazoa > Arthropoda > Insecta > Phasmatodea > Timematidae > Timema > Timema shepardi. The sequence goes on along the minus strand of CABFVX010001136.1, from coordinate 7,865 downwards.
ATTGATGTAGGGTTAGGAGCTTCCCATATTGCCCCTGGATTATTAAAATATATCTGATGTAACCACATAATAACTGTTATGTTATGGCATGGTTAGAGATGACAAAAACATACCCCTCTACCCCTCTCTCCTTCTTATTTTGCTGCCTCCGCTCCTCTTGGCTGACCTTGTGCTTGTGGATGTAGCCAGTGGTTATCCACATGCTTGTGAAGCATAACGACCTGGCCACCCATCTTTCTCAACAGCAATGGTTGCAAGCATCATCAGGTCATCATAGTCATCAACTGTTTCCAACGTGTGGCCGGCTCAGTTTAGTAAAATACCTCCATCTTCTTCTATCCTTCCACCATTCAGCCTCCTTTAATTTATTCTATTTCACCTCCTCTCAATTGTACACTTTCTTTTATCTGCTCCACCCATCTCTTTCTTCCCCCCCGAGGTCTTTTTCTACATATTTCATTTACATCATTTTATTTGGCATCCTCTCCTTCTCTATTCTCATTACATGTCTATATCATCTCAGTCTTGCTTTCTCTAATATCTCATGTCTCCCTGTGCCCCCACTCTTTCCTGAATAACTTCATTCCTAATCTTGTTTCTCCTTGTGACAGCTAACATGCTCCTCACAAACTTTACCCCCATTACTAAGTAGATGACAATACATCAGTCAAAATTTAAGGTAGAATCTGTGATAAACATGTGGGAATTGTTGATAATTATATATAAATTAGAGTATATATATTTGTATCTATATATTTATATAAATGACAGTACATACATAACTAATATGCTAATCAAAATTAAAAACATATGTTTTGATGGTAAATAACTCAGTGAAAATAATCTATTCCTTCAATGGAATGTGATTGTACGTCAAACTGACCTGAAGCACCCAGTAAGTTTCAGGTTTGAAAGTCTGTATTTCATCATGTCTCTGAACACAGAACCCTAGTGTAGGGGTCTGGCAGGGTCCATACGAGATGAGAGAAGCATCCAAGTTACCATATTTACCCTAGAAAATAACAACAGTTTTGTTACAAAGATAGGAGTGTAAAGATAACTAAATCGTTATTTCAAATCACTGTTATAAAACATACCTCCAAAATGATTTGTGTGTTAAATAAAGTAAAACAATACATAGCAGACCGACATTTAATTTTTAATATGCCTATTACCAGCAATACAGACTATTAATATCCAGATGTACTTAGCAGCATTGACAAAGTATGGGTGAAAAGGTGGGTGGGTGGAGGAGTGTGTTGTGAAATCAATAGTATGTATTAAAAAAACACAATCGCAAGAAAACATAAAACTTTTAAGATCTAAAATATATATATATTAGGATGTTATTTTAATATCATTAGAAGAGGGTACAGCAAAGGTGGATACAAACGTATAAAGGAAACAAACAAAGTATGGCTTTTCCAGTGAAATGAAGAACAGAGCTCACACTTAACATGGCTGCCTCTCGAAGAAAATTGATTGTTACCGCCTAATCCCCCGATCAAGGGAGTTTTAAAAGCACAACACAACTTCCGAAAAGAGGAAACCAAAAATCACAAAGGGGAGAGAAAAGGATGATTACTATAAATTATAACCTTTATTAATTAAATAGTGGTAAGAAAATGCACTTATGAAAGTTATGCTGCTGAAGAGTACCAATATGTAAAATTTAAACATTACAAGAAACACTACCTTGAATGAAAACTAATTTTGCTCATGAAAGTATTTGATGTGATACCATTGTTGTTGAGTGCAAGATTAATCAAGCAGTAGCATGTGCAGTTGTCAGAGGAGTGAGCTAAGAAGTCATAGTAGTAATTACAGACGTGACAGGACAGTCTTGAACATATAATCAGCTGTGTGTAGGACAGTGAAAGGGCCTCTGCATCCCCAAATGGCCAGCGACTTTACTTTAACACTAATTAAATAGTTATTGTAAAGAATGTTGTGTGGCATGGCAGACCCGTTGCCTACCAATGGGTTCTATCGACTGACATGCTGACAGTTGTGGTGCACAAATGGGCAGTCTGATTGTATGTCTTGATCAATAAAAAAAAAAGTATGTTTGTACTTATAAAAATATATTTGTTCTAATCCTATGATATAATTTAATAACAATATTTATGTATTTATTTTTCTTAAATACTAGAATAGATTGTTAATTACATAATTAACCAGCAGGGTTTTTAATCAAATCACAAATAAATATTTGTTAATTTCACCCCAGAGGCTACACCAGCACCCCCTACCTTCCATAGAGTAATAGAGAAACATTCAGAGAATTTAATCTCCACTAGATAAGCTTTCATCCATACCAGTCAAGTTGGCATCACTGAAGACAACATCCTGTTCAGTCTACTACTACTTCCTGAGGAAGATGTTATAATAGCATCGAAATATTGATGTGTGTGTAAATATGTGTTAGTAATTTTACTTTTATTTGTGTTCTACCATTTTCCTAATATTTTATTTATTACCAATTGTTTTTGCTCAATGCACTTTATTTCATACATATTAATCAAATCACAAGAAATGAGGGTAAGGTATATGATATATTTTTTGTTTTTGTCTCATGGTGATTTAATTATAGGTGTTCAGATATATAAGCTAACACACACAAAGAAAACAAACTTTTATTTAGTGATGTAAAATATAGAAATAATTATTATACATTTATTATCTTGCTAAATGGCTAAATCCTTATTCAAAAGGTTTTCAAATAACTTAAGATATCTCTATAAGGAAAACCTCTTTCAGCATTATGAGGTAATTGTATTATATTTGAAAGAAGGTAAAGGAAAGGTGGATAGAAACATATAAAAGGGACTTTCTAAAAAATTTATACTCCAGACCACCAAGGTAGGTGTGCTGACTATTCCTCCTAATCTTAACTATTTCTTATTTAGGTAAAATTCTTTAATTTCTGTTTATTTTGTGACTGATGTACTTGAAATCAAAACTTTAAAATGTTTTTTCAATCTACGAATTAACATAATAATTTCTTCTTCTTCGTCTTAAATACCAACAAGAGGCAACAAATATGATCCAATTCACACAACATTTTTTGATGGACCAAAGAAGCAGGGAATGCTGCAATGTGCATTCTTTAGTTATTTAGTAGCTTGCATCTTGGTAGCTTCATAGTTGCCAGTGTGCTTAAGTGTACTAGGAGATTGTTATTAAGGTGCATAACAACAGTATTTCTGTTGAGGTGTAACACAAACATTGTACATTCACTTGTGTTCAGTAATGATAATGCTAATGTTATGCTAAAATGTAACGAGTCAAGTGTTGATAATGTTAATAAATTTACCCTGAAAGGTATAAAGGTTGAATGATTACACTATGATCTTCTCTTATAAGCTTAACTATGTGTTTATTATTATTATTAGCACCGCGTCTTACTACCCGTTCGGGTTATACGCACTTACGCTAATGTGTAATGGTAGGGTGATTGTGAGATGAAATGGAGGACCTACAGTTTAACGTGGAATCCGAACCACGGTGGAGGCCTGGCATTCCTCACATTCACAAGATGTCTTGTCAGAGGTGAAGGAAGGGTTTGGTAATCAGATAAACCTTTGCCGGGACCGAGGATTGAACCCCGGCCGCTAGCATAGAAGTCTGACTGACACCTTACCCCTAGACCACCAGGTCACCCTTAACTATGTGAAACCACGCAAGGTTTCTTGCTACTTTTTAGACTATTATTGGGAAAATGCCTATATAAAGTATATTCAAACTAAGATTATTTTGGAGGTAAAATAGTAGTGAGGAAAACTCTTGAGTGGGTTTAACTACTGGACAAGTAGTAAGACGCGGTGCTTAAAAAACTATTAAACAGCCAAAATTAAGTTTGATATGCAATAAACTGTGTATAGTTGCATAGTTAAAAAAAAGAGGAGAAACTCAAATTTTTTTAAAATAAATTGAGTGGAGATGTCAGAACTGGGTAGAATATTAATATACAAATATAATAGCAAAGTTATGAAACTATAAAGGTTGTAAATTAAAAAAATTAATAATTCATAAAGAAATGTATTGAATACATTAATATTTTACATTTATTTCCTTCATAGAGTTGACAAAATAAAACAGTTAAGTTTTTAAATTGGAGCACAAATACTACTATTTAGTGCCCAAAATGTAATAAATGAATATAAGCTTGCATTATGTGACATTTTTTTTCAAGGTTATGTGAAAGGCACACTTTATTCTGAACAAGTTGTTTGTTCTTTTTAAAAAAATATTTCTAGGCGGAATAGTTGCAACTTAGGATGGCTGCCTAGGTTACGATTACATTCCTAGTCTTGAGACAATGTCTTCTGTACTGACCATGTACATTCCATTTATGAACGAACGGCCAGTTCATGAACCGGAGTTCATCCAGGGACAAACTGACTGACTAGCAGCACAGTTATGTACTTTATTAGAGGATGTTGTCAAACTAAAGACCTCAGCATGGGTGAAGAATAGTGTAGAGTTAGGGGAGATTACTCATAGGCAGTTATCATGTACCAACTATTATCTTTTGTAAATAATTGTATATTTTATATTCCATATTAGTAAATTAATTAGTTATAAAATAGTAAACATCTCTTGTATTATTTAAATGTGTGCATACACTCCTATGAACAGGCGAGTGGCCATAACACTATTAACTGTGGATTCACAAATTTGCAGAAAAAAAAGATCAAAGAAGAAATGTAATCACAGGACAATCTCTAAGCCAATCTCAAGATTTAAGCCTTATCAATAATCTGCTTGAAGTGACTTAAAATACCATCAGCTTTACTTTTCTGCTCGACATCAGCTTAGAAGACCCAATTACATTTCAAAACCCAAAGGCTCAATAAGTGTGCATGTGGCTACAAAGTGGTATACTAGCAGACAGCTGCATCTACTGTTGTTAAATGATTTGAATTAACCCATTAAAACCTGCTTTGGTGGGCATATGGTCTAAGGTGTTACTCTCGCATTAGACTAAACTGCCAAAAACAAGAGATCGGCGTTAAACTCCAGGCAGGTGTAATGAGGGTAGTTTTTCCCAAATGGTTTTACACTATCCCTCCAAGAAAATGTGGGTATACTTCCTCTAAATTTAACCTTTCTAAACCCTAATACATGAATGTAATTAGTACGTAGGCATATAACCCAAACGAATAGTAGACACAGTGCTAAAAACAACATTTAATGTGTTCTTGTTTAGTTTAGGTTTGTATGATGACAATACAATAATTTGAAAACATTCATTGAGATAGTTCTTGGATTTGATTATCGACTAGAAAATAAACTATTGTGAAAATCAGCTAATTCTAATTTGTGCTGCAATGTATCATGGGTTTCTGTTAACGTAGGCATTTTTGCACCACTAAGGCAGATTTTGCTCTCTATTTTAAGCGAATGTGTGAATCGAGCATTAGTCTACTTTACATTGTTGTGTTTTAACACATGCACATATAGATTATTATTTTTATAAAATTATTCTATAGTCACAAATGTTATATTAAAAAAATGTAATAAAACGTGTAGGCCTGATTCTTACTGTTAAAGTAAAATACCTTGGGAAATTATCTAAATGATTACATATTAGAATGAGAAGGGAGAGGGGAACTGAAATCTATGGCCATAAGATTTACCGATTATTTGTGATTGTGTTCACATGGTCTTTTTTCAATGTCGAGTATAAATGACATGAGAAGTAAATTTACATTTAATACCCAATATTTAACTAGGTCTAGAATTTATTTATTTTAGTTTATACAATGTTTTAGTGTTTTATCTGTCATCCAATTTTGTTTAGTGTTTACTTTTTCTCCTATTAATGATTAAAAAAAAATTGTGTTTTTTATGAATCACTGAGATTTCAGAAAGCACTTCTTGCTAGTGTTATTAAGATAGAAGACAAAGTCTATAGTAGTTGTTATATTAACTAGAAATGCAGTGTGTCTTGCGATTCAAGTTTGATTGCGATCCGTGAATCAGTTCTAAAGATAAAATATAAGGACAAGCACATGTAGACAAAGTTATACTATTTATTCTCTAGCCAGCTAACTAGTAAAGTCTGACCTGGAAGAATTTTGTTTGGAATCTTGTAAAGGCACATCCAATCCTAAGATCCAATTCTTGACGGGCATCCACACTACGAGCCTCATTCTCGTTTGGCTTTCCGAGATTGGCCAGTGCAGCCTTGATGTCCTTCTCTGTGATTGCAGAAAAATGGGCTCTGTATACACCCTATAATATTAATAACAATTCAAGATTAGGTAGAGTTATAGCTTTTATTAAGGATTTAAGTGGTGGTATTTCCAGATCCCTTTGACATGAAATGCTGAGGTTCCATTAAAACAGGGTGTTTTCCCTTTGAAACTTGTTTTTATTAAGCTCTTATATGGTATGGGTGATTTCTTTCTAAACACATTTGTTAAGTGTTTTGTTGGATTTGAATTATTTTGGGAAATAAAAGATGTGAAAAATTTTGACAGTTGTAAATAACTAATGGTGCATGAGGGGAATTAAGCTTTTCACATTTAATATTATTATATTTACTAAACAAAAATATGAAACTAAGTTTTAAAAGTTGTATGTTGAAACATGGTTTATTATAGACCGTCATTATTGGAAGTTCCAATTGCCTACTTTATCATCATCTAAACAGGTGGGTTCTAAACTGTGTGTTCTGAGCCCTTCCCAAGCAATGTTTATCTTGAAATTTGTAAACCTTCAATAATTTTGATTATAAGTAATAAAACCATATAAAGTGATCTTTGTTATCCTTATTCTGCTGCCCAAAACTTTTTTTTTTGCAATAAAGTTTGACATTTCAGTGAGAATGTCTTTCACATGACTTTATTAAAAAAATGTACCCATCATATTTAAATTTTATGTATCTATATCATTAACTACTATAAACACCAAGTTCATCCAAAATTGTATTAACTATTTCAATTTGAAATTATTCGTATTTGATTCAAGATTTTCATTATTCAATTAAAAAATGAATGTGGTAAATAAATCATGATTCACACACCCTTGCTATCTAATGATCTTTAATATGTTTAATATACCCACTAATTTTTATGGCTAGTTATGACCTTTTTAATAGCCATATTGACTGTTGTGTTGAACTGTAGTTATATATTTTGTAATTAATTGTATTTTGTTTTATTTCCTAAGAGTAACAAAACTTGAATATTTTGTGTACATGTTTTCACTCATATTTGAGATATAGTGAAAGCCAATATCCTAAAAAGGACTTCTGGTTCACAAGGTGATAATACTGTAATTATAACTCATAATAATACTGTAACATAACCTCAGGTTGTGTTACAGTATTATCTTTATTAAAGGTTCTTCGAGATATTAGTCATGGTGCCATGAAGGTAGTTATGATCTGTAAGGAGATGTCATAGACTTAACAAAAGAACAAGTCTTGTCATGACAAGTGTGTTTTATTGTTTGGTTTAAATGGAAGAGAGGGTGACGTGGCGGTCTAGGGATAAGATGTCAAGACTTCTGTGCTGGAGGTCCAGAGTTCAATCCTCGGTCCCGGCACAAATTTATCTGATTGCCAAACCATTCCTTCATCTCTGACAAGACGTGTATTAATCACAACTGATGAATGTGTGGAATTCCAGGCCTCCACCGTGGTTCGGACCCCACGTTAAACTGTAGGTCCTTCATTTCATCTCACAATCCCCCCACCATTACACATTAGTGTAATGCGAGTATAACCCAAACGGGCAGTAAGACGCGGTGTTAATAATAATACTACTACTGTAGCATTTATTGGAACAAATGCTCCAAGAAAAAGTCTAAGTGCAAGAAACTCACCAAAAATGTCCCCCACCGTGCTGCCCCGA